>JAUCMU010000139.1:390009-402786 GCA_032275025.1 Enteromius treurensis
TCCTTAGTTGTTGTTTACCTCTTTAGGACTAATTGCTGCTGTTTTTCCCCACCTGTAAGTCGCTTTGGATAAAAGCGCCTGCTAAATGAATAAATGTAAATGTATATGTAAGATGAAGTGAACTGGATGTCTAAGGTAAAAGGCTACAACTAACAGCTACTCTGAGGTATGTGTATATTTTAAAAGTGTTTTAAAGAAATTGAACACATTCAGTGCTGTAATGGACAAATGATGATAACAAGAGTGAATGGGCTGTAAATGATCAGAGAAATGAAATGATACGGTGAATAACGCCTCATGACTGACTGATCTCAACGTGAAGTTAATATGGCAGCTGAAGAGTCACGGACGGACTTTCTGACCATGACAGCTTCATTTCTAACCTCTGTGCATTTGGTCAGAGTTATAGGCTAATAGCAGAAAAACAGTCAGTCATTCTAAAAAAATCATTTAATGACCCAGAACTCTCAAAGACAAAAAAATGACAATCCTGAACCTGGCTTTATCTGTAGATGAATAAAAAATGCATGCATATTTAATTCGATAATGCCTCATTTATATATTTAAATTACATGAATACATTTATTAGTACATAACATAAGGAAAACAATCTCAACTATACTTTTTTGCTTCTGTGATTTGATTTGATTAATATTTGTGCTCTTGAAACTATTGAAATGACCATATTCAATGTATCAAAACCATACTTAAAAGATGTGTACTTGACCAGATCATTGTGTGAAACAATCAGCTTATATCAGGAAGAGGGAAGGAAGGATCGGGTTTCAGAAATGTAAAATGAAATAATCTTAATGCAATGCATCAGGAGCAGGAAGAGCAGAAAGATGATCCTCTTCCTATCTTGAACACGGATATGACCATTACCGTCCACATCACGTCTGTCAGTCACTTTATGAGCTGCTGCCTCCGTGGCTCATAAATCCAACGTGAGTCATCTGAGAATATGAATACCGACATGAACAATGTGTTTGAGGTTTGTGCGACCACAGTCGAAGTTGAGCTTATTTGAGGAAAGCTTTCATTATTCTCCCTTCAACGTGTCATTCATTACAGAAGAGCCGTGAGTCATGAGCGATCGCTGATTGTATGAAATACATGCTGAGAGCAGACGAGAGGAATGAAGCCAGCGCCAACCATTCAGAACCTGCAGACTAACTCAGACGTCGCGAACAAAGCAGAACATCAGAGTTCAGTAAATCTGACTGTTCTGAGATGAGCATTACTGTGACGCTACCAACGATGTCTTCTTCACAATGAGTTCTGCAATAATAAATGCATAATTTCAATGTTTTGGGGTTTTTTTGCTATCAAATGTGCTATTCACATATATGGCAGACAAATTTGACAGAACTTGACCAACACTGAGCTGTTTTTTAACTGAACAATTCTATTTTTGCGGGTGACCGTATGTGCCATTTTCCCAGGATTTCTATATTGCCTAAAATATCCAGGCTTCGGCTGAGTTTGCCTGTGCAGACCGATGACATCAGTTCCTTACGTTTTAAAGACGCTCCGGAGGTACTCTGAATCAAAGCAATCTAGAAATCCTGGTCAGGACACGTTCTGGGGAAATGGCACGTATGGTCACCCTGCACTCATGGAAAAAGTGATATATTCTAATTGCACTAAATGCAAATAATGATCAATTCTGTTTGCACTAAAATAGCAGCATTTTCGAAAAAAAGTCAATTCTACGCATTTTATTAGACGAAGGCCAGTTTACTGGGACAAAAACCCAAGCACATCTTACAGTTAAGCATATTAATCTAGTAACACGATTTCAGTTTTACTGAAAACAAGTGCCTTTCTGATCTGGCAAAGGGGTAGCACAAGTCAGACGAAAGACAGGATGATCGCTTCATCAGCACACATCTTTTACTCACTGCTGATATACATGTGTTTTATTCAGTGCTGTTTATCGCAGCCAGGCGGAGTTAATGCAAATAGCTTTTAGTATACAGATAATAGCTAGTAGAAACTTATTATGTCCTACTTACGATTTAGTTTTATAGACGCACAGTGAAAGTTTGTACTTCACATTTATATATATATATATATATATATACAGCAGCACACTGCAGTATAGTAGGAACACAGCTTCTGTACTAATTTCAGTTATATTTAGCAGATTCTGGCAAATATAGAAGGTCATCCGGTGATGCACAGCATTCATCCTGGATACTGCAGAAATAGTAAGAGTAGTGTGATAGTATGGCCTTTCAAACACAGCCATTCTAATTTGATGATTTGCTGCTCGGGAAACATTTCTGATCATTATCCATGTTGAAAACAGTGGTGCTGCACAATATAGTCGTGGAAACTGATGCACTTTATTTTTATGAAATCACAGATGAATTAAAAGGTCAGAAGAACAGCATTTATTTGAAAAAGAATTTCAACCTAACCCTACTTCAAATGTATTCCTAAAATCAGTGGGAACTATGATTAAAAGCCCAAAAAATATATCTCTCAGATCTGATTGGTTGATTGGAATATTGATCCAGGAACATCTAGTAGCTACTTGGTGAAATCACACTCACCCTTATTATATATATACATATAAAGATAAAAATTAAATAAAAAAACCTTTACTATAATAAACTTCTCATTGAAGATCATGAATACTGTTATTTGACAAATTTCTTATATTGAAGTTGCTTTGAATAAAAACTTGTAAATTCATTAAAAAACAACGACAACAAAAACACTGCTTGAGAATTGTTTGCATTTCAGAGTAAACCCATAAATGAGGATGGAGGCATCTTAATATTTTTTGTTTATTGCTTCTGCATGTCTTCAGATCTCTCAACACACACACAGTAAGCTCACTTTCCTCATCTTGGACTTCCGGACGCCACCTCGCTTCTTATAGCCTGGCCTGAATTCCCAGAATTCCATGGGGTAAGCGTCCCGGCTTCGGCTGTCTTAGATCCCACTGTGTCACTTACTCCCCCTGAGCTGATTGTGAGGTGCTCAGTAACGAGCCGAGGGCCTGCTGTAAACTATCCAGCGCCAGAGATCGACCGCCGCTAATGACTTTCACATCCACCTCAACCAAACACGTCTCACACCTTCATCTGCGATCCGTCCATGAATCGCTCCCACAATGCGGACACTTTCATACACATTAGAATCATACAACTAGATTTCCCTTTAGAATAAAGTGTGCTAATGAATCTTCAGCATTACTCTACACTGCTGTTAAAATGAATGTAATGCTCTTATTAAATTGCTTCAGATTAAGTAAAAGTGACAGTAAAACCTTTGTAATGTTGCAAAATATTTCTCTTTCATATAAATGCTTTTCTTATTACCGTTCATCCATGAATCTTGAAAAATAAAATGCATCATCAAAAATATTGAGCAGCAAATCAGTATATGAGAATGATTTCTGAAGGATCATGTGACACTGAAGACTGGAGTGATGATGATGATGCTGAAAATTCAGATTACATTTCAACATATTCACATAGAATAGTGACTGGAAATTCTAATAAAAGTTCACAATTTTACTGTATCTTTAATTGTATACATTCAGCCATGGTGAGCAGAACAGATTTATTAAAATAACAAAATAAAATCTACCAATCCCAAATTCCTGATGAACAGTATCATTAAATATTTTAATTTGCCTGATATCACATAATGCCAATTATTTAGGTTCTAAATGCAATTTGATGCTAACCTTGCAGCAATGCAGCGGATTAGAAAAATAAATCTGTGTTAACCAGAAGTAACCTCTGCGCTGTCTCTAAACACAAGACTAACGGCCAACAGACCTTTAACTGTTCACTGTTATATTCTACACTGGAGTGTGTGTGTGTGTGTGTGTGTGTGTGTGTGTTTAGAGATCACTGAACCCCTCGAGCTGTCTATTTGCATTTCAGCTCTAATTGCCTTTTTCCAGATTTGTTTATGCAATGTGGCAATTATTAGGAAATTAACCAATAATCTTTCCTTGTGCTTAACCAACATGGAGACATGATTTCATATACTGAAATTAAAAAAAACCTGTCGCACAAAAATCATAATTTGCTCATCCTCCGATAATTTGAGTATGCATCAATATCTTAGCAATGTTTCCTCTGCAAAGACAAACAAAGAGAGATCGTTTGAAGGACAATCCAGTTAGATTGTAGAAATTAGGCCAGGCGTGTTCTGACCCGACAGCATCACACCTTACCGCTGCCGAACTAATTAACTGCACTATCACTACTCTACTCTTTTAACCCGTTACAGGCCTCTTGAAGGTCAAAACCGCTTTATGATCATCCATAAAGCACTCAGCACACGGAGATGGACACTTGAGAGACCACAGAACATATATTGTACAGTCGCCATGGCAACTAAAAAATAAAAATAAACATCATAAACAATAACCCACTACCTTTTTTCATACTGGCTGTCATTTCCACAAGGGATTAAGACAGTACGAGCATCTATATGGTCACAATTCCTGCATAATGTGTCCCACTAAGAGCAGGATAAATAGGTCATCAGGTGCTTTGTCCATTTTACAAAGTGATTTTTACAAGTGCATTTCTCTGTGCCGCTTTGCAACAATCTGTATTATATAATGCATTCTAAAAATAAAGAAAGGAAGAATTACATTTTGCAATTCAAATTATTAAATGAAAATAAGGGCTGCTGGGAGATTCTTTAAAATGTCGTAAGCAATCATATTACAAATGGATCAGTAAATCAGAAGTGGCCCAAATATTGATGTATATATATATATATATATATATATATATATATATATATATATAAATGTATATAAAACACCCCAATCGAAGGATCGGATAAAGATATTAAACCATGACTTACCTCTCTCTGTGCAACGGAAACATTCTTACTGGACAGATTAGGGTCTTTTTCTGCCATTAGAAACAGAGGGGAAAAATATATAAACATTCATCCACCCAAAAAGATACGTTTTCAATATACATTGAATAATAATACTGAGAAAATGAGTGGCATATTTAGGTCAAGGTTGTAGCTGTGGTTGCGGTCTTCATCAAATAATCTCATTCAGCAAAACCTAAACATCTAGAACTATGCATAATATAAATTATGCAAACAATTAAATATAAACTTTTATTTAATAAAATGTATTCATGCGTTCATTTGTTTTCCACATCAAGATCTAGATGTTAAATACAAGTTAAAACGCAAAGTGGCAGTTCAATCACATTTCAGCTTTCTTGTAACGTTAGGTCACTTCTATGAAACTGCATGTATAGTGATCATTTGTTTGCAATTATAGGTGCATTAGAGCATATCATACTGTGTCAAATACACAAATATACAAGGACTATCTCCACAGTTTCTCGCGTAGGACTGTACTGAAAAAAATATATGAACATACGAACAGTTTTAAGATAGTCTAATAACCACTAAAGTCTCAAATGCAGCATAGCTGATGTAAGGAACTCTTTTGAGTGCTCTGACAAGTTCTTCTGGCTCCAGTTTCGCTCAGTTAAAGTCTCTTTAAGTTCCTACGAAAGAGACTACACTACGATAGAGAAGAGACTCTTACCCCATGTCGTTGTAAACACACAGGATGTCAAACTCTTGTTCCTTTTCTGGAGCAACTGTTTCCAGCCTGTAGGATCTGTAGGACCAGTAATCCGCGTCTGGAGTCTTACTGTACAGTGAGCATGGCATGTATGTGCACGCAGCCGGCGAATGCAACAGCAGCAGCCGCAGAAACTAGACGCGATGACCGGGTCAGTTCCTCTTTCCCCCGCGTCAATCTTCGCTGTAGTTCAGTAAGAGCGCGGAGTCGCAGGAAAGCCCGCCGGCCGTCACGCTCCGCGTTCTGATGTTTCCCGCAGCGACTTTGATGACGCGCGGCGACTGTTACTTTGTAACCAGTTTGGCTTTGATGTCCCGCCGCTCTGTGCGCGAGCGCTGCCGCTGGCGGGGTTTTGAAGAGACTCTCGCGCGCCGTCCAGCGGACAGAAGCGGAGCTGCAGCATCACTGCGGCGCCTCTCGCCCTCTAGTGATTAGAGAGCGAAGCTCCGTTCATCAAACAGACAGTTGTGCTGATGCAACCCTAATGAGACACTACCAACGTGTAGTAAAACAATAGTGTTACCATGCTTTTTGGACATACTGCGATTTCGACATTAATTTGGACACATATGTTTAAAAATATCGCCATTGTTTGCAAAGTAAAAATGAACTCAGTTTGCATATGCGTTTAAAAAAAAATAAGTTATGGGAAAAGTTTATAAGCATAAATTACACTTCATATATATATATACATACACACACCCACTGCATTTCTAAAGTATTCAGACCCCCTTTTTAATTTTATGTTGCAGTCTGATACAATAGTTCAAGTTCACTCAGTACAAGACAAAGTAGACCTATACAGCCTCAAATGTATTTTGGGTATGAAGCTAGAAACATTGCTCACCTGGATTGGAAGATGTTCTAACATTCTTCTTTGCAAATCATCTTAAGCTTGGTTTGGTTAAATGAGGAGCAGTGGACAGCCATTTTCAGGTTTCTCCAGAGGTGTTTGATAGGATTCTGGCCACTCTTGGACATTCACACATACTGCTGTGTGACCTTCGCTGTGAGGTTTTGCTTAGTATTTTGGTGCATTGAGCTTTTCCTTTTCTGCCGCTGTAAAAAACAGTCCCACAACAAAAGGCTGCTACCAGCACACTTCTGCAGATTCTGAATGTGTTTTCACTGAGGACTTGATTCTGGCCACACCGACATGAATACACATTCACTCTGATGCATTATCAGCTGTGAGGCCTTATTAGCTTTGACCCACTGGTGGACTCCAGTCAAGGTATAGAAACCTCTCAGCAATGATAGAGAGAAATGGGAGGCACCTGAGCTCAATTTCAAGTGTTCTTGAACCTTTTTAAGGGCTTATGGAAATGTGATTCTTCAGTTTTTCCTTTTTAATAAATGAAGACATTTCTAAAACGATGTTTTCACTTTGCCATTATGAGGTACGGATTGTAGGTTAACAAGAAAAAACGTAATTTAAACAATTGTAACATCAGGCTGCAACATACAAATTAAAGCAAAGGAGGTCTGAATACTTTCTAAATGTGAATATGTATCTATGTCCCCTTTTAACTGAGAATGTTGTTTATTTGAACAGTTTCATAACATCATTGAGTGTTTTCAGGGGAAAAAAACCCCATCCTTAATAACATTAGGGTTATTTGCAGTGAAAAGTGAAAGTCACACACGCTTACATCTTAACTAAGTATTTTACCTTTCATTAAGTGTAACAGCAAGTCATACGGATTAAGAGCATGTCAGAGAAGTCCAATTCAATAATTAAGTCTGACCTTACAGCACAGTAGGGTTTATGAGTGATCAAAGCTGCTGTCACTAAAGGGGATGACACAATGCAGAAGGGAGGTTCTACAATTAATGAAAAGCATTCTTACTGTAATTCTCGGATTTAACATTCCTTCTTTATTAAGGCTAGTACACATCATTAACAAGGGTCTCAAATCTGAGCGGACTTTTGCATGCAAAGCCTTTCGTTATTTTCACTTCAACTAAACTGAAACCACAGAAACAGGCTGTGAAAGCAGAAAGCAGACTCATGAAGCGTGCTGCCTTATTGAAATCTAGCACACAATGGAAGCTCGTTTCTGAAACAGGATGAAAATCAATTAACTGTGACTTCTTAATTGCAAAAAATCATCTTGAAAGAATTCTTTTTTTCATGCAATTCTGATTTTGGTTTGCAATTATAACTACTTTTTATTCTGTGGTGGAAAACAAGCTTCCATTTACAACCCCAAAAATGTGTAAAGAAAAGACAAAACCCATTATTTCAGTTGTATTATAGATCATGCACAAGGCGATGAAGAACTGAGAACTGCATTGGGTGAAAGAAAGCAGACATTTATTCATAACATTACAAGAAGTACATATTGTGGGGGTGAAAACTTTTTCCACAAAACAAAATCCTGAATCATACTTCATATCCTGATGTCTCTCCAATGTTCCTCTTCATTGCAAGTTAAAGCATATAAATGTATTGTACATTTCAGTCAAATTCGATGCAGTTTTCGCAGCAGAACCTCTTCGTACTTGATAAGAACCAGAATGCATCGCTGTGGATCACCTTGGCCTGGGTGTCTCATTGTCATTGGCAACAGTTTGGCTGACGTCATATCAAATCTGAGCACTGATATTTACAGCTGAAGTACGAAGTGTAAAAACTAAACTGTATTCAGGAATTTCAGAGGATGAGCTAATTCTAAAACGAGAGGTTAACATGAAAACGTTTCGGCGACTTTCGGGTTATGAACAAATCATGATTGTCTTGTGGGCAAAGGAAACAAAGAGAAAGAAGAGAAAGCGAAGGATGTGAACTTAAAATGAATTTGTGCTCGATGCTATAAAATGCGAGTGGTGGGTAATATTAAACAGTCAAAAGGGCCGCGAGTGTGGAGTAACAGCAAGGTATAAACACTCCAAAGTAAAAGTACAAAGTTGAGGCGACTGGCATCGGTCGGTTGTTAAAAGCTGCCGTAAAACTCTGAATGGGTCCGTCAAAACCAAACCAACTCAAGCAATTTCCACACTGAGAGAGGTTACGAGAACTTCACGTCAGTTCGCGTACAAATAATATTGAGCTACTAAGAAGAGGGGGAAAAGCAACTAGTATGAGGGGAAAAAAATCTAAACTACAATCTATCTAACACAAACAATAATGAAGGAGGGCACACACACACGCGCACACAGACACACACACACACACACACACACACACACACACACACACCCTGCAGCGGCGTGAAACCGCCCGCTCTCACTGACATCATCATCCTCCTCATCACGACGTAAGAGCGCAAGACCAGCCTCTTACAGTCAGACACAAAAACAGCGAGAATCTCACCTGTCTGTGCGGCGATCTCCTTCCGCTTTCTCTGAGGCACAACTAAAGCGATAACACGACTGCGTCCTGATTGGACAGAATAGCAGTGGGAGGGGTTTACTGCGACTGACACGTTCGCCTCGCATCAAATCGAACAGCTCCAGATGAGCAAGTTTCACCCGATTGGACAGAGCAGCAGTGGGAGGGGCGTGTCTCCGATTCAGATGATTGGACAGTGGGCGGAGTTTGCTTTGATTTACACATCAAATGGACCAGACCCAGAGTTTCACCTGATTTTGACCCACGCGTCCCGCTTCGGAAGTCACATCTAAAACAAGCGAAGCTAAATCGAGCGGCTCTACTTCACTGCTTTTATTCTAGTCGAAAACAAAAACCATTTTAAAACAAGGAGGAAAATAAGAAAGGATAGATCTGTTGCTCCCTCGGCGAGGGACAGAACGCTTAAAAGGCAAAAAAAAGAAAGAAAGAAACATCCCAAAGCCATTTCTACCCCCAAATCACCTAGCGGAGAGCGGACGAGATGTGACGGGCCCTCCCTCCGTTCCGCCCTCCCGGACTTCAGGCGGAAAACCTTCCTCAAAGTTGAATCGTCCTTCAGAGTGTCCTAGCACCTCGGGTCGGAGAAACAAAGCGCCGGAACTCTTTTGCTGCAGTTCGCTCAAAGATGTGCGGTGGTAGAACCTGAATGTCAGATGTCAACTTTGAGGGGAACTCTAGTTTCCCGGAAAATCAGCTGCTTGAAAAGCGTTTATAATTACTTTTAAATGCGTCACCCCCTCTCTCAGCTCGTGGAGACGACAGAGCAAGCATGGTTTTTGCAGGGAGTTTTAAGAGAACTTCATCTTGGCTCCGTCTCTGTTGGCAGGGCAAGGCCTGAGGCTGACGTCGGCAGCCAGGTGAGAGAGAGAGGTGGCCGGGAAGGGCCCCTGCGCTCCAGGAGCCTCCTCCACGTTGCGGAGTTGCAGATCGAAGATCTCGTGTTTGGTCTCCTCCTAACACTGCGTCTCCCCTCTCCTCCCCATCCTCAACGAATGGTGGATGTAGTCCGCCACTCACACGTTCTCTTTCGTCCTGTCCAGCTTTACTCCCTCCTGTGATTGGTTTGATTCTCTCCTGTTGCTCTCACACCATGGTGCTTCAGTTGTAACAGTGGTAAACGGGCATCCATGTTTGTTCTTTTTTTTATTTACCCATATTTAAAATGCTCATGAACTAAGCTCAGCACAGGCCCAGCTCCTGTTCCAACAACCTGCGGACACAGACCGAAAACCGACAGCGTTAGCACTGCGGGAATTTGAATAAAATGGAATCAAAACACAAGGATGTTACTTTAAACAATAAAAAATAAATTATATTATATGTATAATTTATATTATATTATATATAGATTATATTTATATAATAATAATAATATATTTATGTATTTTGTTATTATAGTTTTAATTTCTTATTAATTGAATAATTTAATAGTTTACATGTCAGTTCCTTTATTTTGATAATATAATTAAATTTAACTTAATTTCATGGTTTTCATTCATTTTTATAATTGTTTTAATATATTAATTATAATATAATTTGAATAATTGTATTTTTATTATTTAGTATTTATACATTTTTATTTGTGAAGTTTCAGTTTAAGCTTTAGTGATTTGTGTGTGCATACATAGAAATATGCTAAATAGGCATTAATTCCACTAATTAATGAAGTAATGAGTACATTCATGTACAGTACAGTTCAAATAACTGACATCAGTAAGATTTTTTAATGTCTGAAAGTTGCTTTTGCTCACTAGGATTTCATCTTTTTTTGGGGGGGGGGAAACAAAAACAAAAAACTAATGTCATTAATTATTTTTTACAATTTAAATTTTCATCTTAAGAAGCATTCCTCATTATCATATTTTATTAATCAGGATTCTTTGATGAACAGCAATCTTTGGTAATATTGTCTTTACTGTTACTTTAGGAGAAAATTTCTTTAAAACGCGTATCTGTACGTGTGGTCTTCTAACGTGTGTGTATTGTCTTACACTCTAGTACTGTGAGAGTCCAGTCACTCCTCCATGTTGATATGCCCGTTCGCCCTGGTAGGTGGAATCCTGGGAAAGCGCCACGTCCATCTGGGATTTGAACTCATCCCCCAGGTAGCTGTCCTGTTTTTACACAGATGACAAAAACGATTAGAGAATTAACAAAACAAGGTCACTTTAACACAGACTCAAGGGGCTTATATCTCACAAATAAAAGAGCGAGCGTGTACCTGTGAGAGCTCAGGTTGGGACAGTCCAGGCTGGCTCATCTGTGACGGCTGGCTCATGGTGATGTAGCCCTGGGTCAGTGGACCCTGAGAGAACGGCTGGGACACAAGGTCCTGACTGGCCTGGCTGTTGGGCATGTTGGCTTGGCCGCTGCCGTGATTCCCGGTGCCACGGTTCCTCTGACGACCTCCGCGACCCCCGGTCTTACCTTTAGGAGCACCACGACCTGTAAACAGACAGAGAACCGATTCATATCACATGCTTCAGCTCCTGTCACTCCATCAATATTCTTTATAAGCGATACCATATGAGGGAATACCGTTTATATCGATATACAGTATGAAACAAGCGTATCTGAAAAATATAGATAAACTTCATGTGCCCCAATCAAACAAAGAACAATGGGAAATGAGCAAAAATATTTCGCTGAAATATTTGTAGTTAGACAATGTGATATATGTAATTTTAAACCTTCAAGTAAATGTACTTTAATCAGATTGCACTAACGGTAAAGTGACTGTAATGCAATAATCAAAATAGCCTAACACAATTTCACTTTAAAAGCATTACTTATATATAAATATATATATTATTATATTAAGATTGCAATGTTACAATGTTAGACTGAAATGTGATTGCACATAATATATAGGCTTCCATTGTTCACTTTATTAATTTTCAGAGCGTTTAATATGACTTGTTTCGCTGGCCAACACTGAGCAGTGTGCAAAACATACATATATATATATATACACATATACATATACATATATATATATATCAAACGCTGATTTTTTTCAGAAACAAAAAAACTAAATTCTGAGATAAATACCATATATAGCAAATATATAAATCGCCCCGCCCTAGTAACTAATATTATTAAAAAGCCAATACAAAGTTTAGTGTAGTTTAGTGTTCAGGAGTCTTCTCTCACCAGCAGCAGGTCCGTTCACCTGGCCCAGGTACCCAGGCGGAGGCATGGGAGGCATGACTAGATTGAACGGGATGGGGATGTTCATGGACCCCATCGGGTTCGGCCCAGTTCCGATCATGCCAACCTGGTCATGGGTCTGGAAGTACATATTAGATGGACGCCCTGTAAACACAGACAAGCAGTCACAAATTACATACATGTTTTTCCACAAATAAGTATTGCAATAGCAGGCTCATCATTAAACAACTGTGATTTTATCATCACTGATATACTAAATACAATTTGATCATATTTGTATTTTTTATATTTGCATTCATATTTGTACATAAAATACAATTATATAATTTTTAGACGATATTTCTTATTTTCTCCTTTATTTTTTAATTTAAAGATAAAAATTTTTGCACTTTTTAATGCCATGCTATCATCAAGTAGGGTTGGGCGATGTCGACCAATTTGGCATCGTACGATGGCATCGTTGTCGCTGTAGGCGGCGAGGGAGGGGGGGGGTTCGTTGTAACTAAAACACCAAGCCCCGGCCCACGACTGACAAAACAGTGTTCACGCGAGCAGGTGAGAGAGGATTGAGCGCAGGAGTGATCGTGCCCGAGTGCTTGACTTGCGAGCAGATGACACATCAAGCGCGCACAAGGGTTGGGTCTGAGCTCGC
>JAUCMU010000139.1:447889-466205 GCA_032275025.1 Enteromius treurensis
CGCGAGCAGGTTGAGCGCAAGAATAATCGCGCGCAGATGACATCATGCGCACGCGACGGTTTGAAATGAGCTCGCGGACTCCCGTTTCTTCGCATGTAACGTTAGATCTGTTTTACTCTCCCGGAAATTATTTACTGCGTGCGCAAGCATTAATGGTGCCCTCGCTTATTAATGCCATAGATTTGACGCCATAGATATATTGGGTATGTCGTTAAGGCACGGCACCGAAATGAGGCACCGAAATCCGCGTTTTGATACGGTTCAGTACACTCCGGTTACTTTGGTAGCGGTGCCATAATGGTACCGGGTTTCGGTACCCAACCCTACTGTACATACAGTATTACACTTTTTTATGGCAACTTTTCACTCATTTTTAAAATGAATTTTATGAGAAATTGGAGACAAAGTTGGTACTTAGCTCTACTAATTCACCTTACGGATTAGAAAACACTTAAATAGACATTTGACTGTCACAGTACTTCCCTGAACAGAAGAGTGTGATATAATATTACTCAAATACGATATAAATTTAATTTTCATCTCTACCAGAGACATTAAAGTTAAACTGCAACTATAATAAAGTCACGTCAGATTTGATAAATTGTTCAACCAAAAGCTATTTTAAGTAAAATCATAAAATATAAATGTGCAGAAGACAGTTTTACTTTTGGGTAGGTGGATAATTACATCTGTCTGTGAGTGCTCAGACTTTGGCTTCAACATTTTCAGGGTGGCAGACGATTTGGACAAATGAGAGATGAAGCATTCATACAGTATGACGGCATGAAGTCTGCTTACACTGAAGCTTATTCTGGCCAGCAATTAAACGCCTGCTTAGTCAGGAAGAGAGTATCTGAACGACACGTAAAATGACCAACTGCAGTTTTAATGTTATGGGCCGCATTATTTAAAAAAAAAAAAAGGCTGCACCACAATAGGAGTAGTGTAACAAAAATAAAATGAATAATACAGCAATCAGATTAAAATGTTAATTCAATTGTTTAGGGAAAAAACATGCAATAATTGTGTAAAAGATGACTTATTCCTAGAAGTCACAAAGTGAGTCAATTAGATTAGACATTAACAGAAATGTCAAAAAAAGTGTTTGATATGGAAATGATATGGACATTGGCTAAGCATTTGGAAAATATGTAATGCTTTCTTTCTGAAAGTCAGTGACTGTCTATTTTCTACCTACAGCCAGATAATAACTGAGAAAAAAATAAATAAACATACATTATTATATCATATGTAATGTCTATACTATTATCATAGGTCTAGGAGAAACAACCAAGAGCTCATTATTGTTGCGATTTTATGTACTTCAGAAATGTCCCTCTGTTACTGATGATATCCAGAAGCTTATTTAAGAACCAAACACTTCTTGTTTAGACGAGATTCGTGCTCATTTGCTCATTTTTGTTTTTAAATAACACTATAGAAACGACATAGTAAAATAAAAGATGCTAAAAATAGTCAGAACACCTTAGCAACCGCATAGCAACGACCCAAAACTCTAGAAACCACACAGTAAAATGAAGATGTTAAAATATGCTAAAGATGCTAAATCACTGTCAGGGCCTTGTTTAGTGACGCTATGATATGATCACAGATTTTTAATTAAATGTAATGTATTACCTGTGTAAACTGAACATCGATGTGATTGAAACGACCTTTAAACGACGGTTATTTTCGTTAGCGCTGCACATGTTCGCGGCAAATTTCAAATCCGTTAGCGCTCTGGTTGATTGACAGGTTAGTAGGCGGTGCTTCGCGACTCCGGACATATGTGACATAGTGATCACTGACTGTGATTATTTTTAGTGGTCAAAACAAAAAACATGTGAATCTTATTTTTACATCTGTATTAAGCTCTCTACACTCGTAATCTGTTCGCGATGCGGTTCGAAAGTTACTGTATTTATCTGAGGAAAACCATGCAATGACCATAACGACAGCATTCGAGCACAAAACTTTTCAGCGCTAACTCATCTAAACGCATCTGATTGGCCAGTGCATTCATAAGCTCAACGGAAACACGTTTGATTGGTTAGAAGTTTAACGCAGCCTGCAAAGATCTAGGCTAAATGTAATTCCACGATTTGACACTTCTCACATTTCATTTTAACTGCAACATTCATAATATATTTAGTTTATTTATGCTAAGGCAAGTATTGCCTCTTTATCTTTTGTTTGTGTGGCTTTTTGTTTATTTAGGTGGCATTTTTGCCACAAGCCCCCATGAATTTCTGACCCTGTGATTGTAACACCAGTACTTTATTATGCCGTAAACAGAATAATTGTGTAGATATGTCCAAACCAGAGTGCATTCAGTCCGTCTCCTCTTTCTCTGCAGCTGTTAAAAGTGTTTCCAATCAACAGCCTGGCATCTACACTAGAGTCACCATAAAGACAGCACACTGCCGCATTAGAAAACTCATGTCCAATCAGATCTGCCGTCCTCAACATCGAGCCAAGCAGAGCGTATAAATTAGAGTAATAAATCACCCTGATAAGCAAGAACAATCTTGGCATTAGAACACGGGAGGCTAAATTGCGTTACATTACTTTAGCACATAATGCGAGCCAGTCAGGTTTGTGAGCGCAACAGCTATGCCAAGGACAAATCAGAAGTAGAGAAGCACCTAGTGTCATATCGTTATGCTCATCTTTTGTAATTATTGCTGATTGAGTCTTTTTAAATGTTTGTCGGCGGCTTTTCTTTTCACTGATCTGGGCTCTGCTCCAGCGCTTAATAAGCATCGATCAACACATTTTGAAAGGGACATTTGTCTAATGAAGATGCCCGTGGCTTGTGACCCTGTCTGTGATGGGCGAGACATGAGAGTGCACTCTGTAATGAAAGTCTTTTTATTACACAGGGACTGATGCCACACAACCCGGCTGACTCACACCGGAGGACGGAGAATCCCAGGCTGAAGGGCAGTGACTGTGTTTCCCATGGAAAACGCCAGAAGCATCTCAAAGACCTCTTTCTCTCTCACACCCCAAAACCTAGTTTGGACCAACCCAAAGTCACCAGATGGCATTGCCAGCTCAATGTGCTTGAATAGGCTGACGTATTTCTGAAACTCAGTGAGAAAACATGCGAGTCATGTGGTTGGACCAAGAGGGATTTGTGATGTTGTTTCAGAGGCGGAGCAAGTTGTTTACTTTTGTTGAAAGATTATATTAACATTAAAAAACAAACAAACAAGCAAAAAAAGGAATAAAAAAAAAACAAGAATGTGAATTAGGAACGTATATGGGGTGATGTTTTGTTAAAGACACCATGGCATGGCAGTTTTGTTGCTCTTAGTCCATGTATATTTGGTCTACCTATAAAAGTTTAAGTTTCTTTTGGCAAATATGCATTTAAAATGTTTCCTCCAGGAAATCGGCTAGATCAGTGATTCACTCAAAAAAAAAAAAAAAAAAAATACACCTTAGCACTGTAAGCTATTCCACTCCATAGCATTGTAAGTCCTGAAAACACTCAGAACTTAATTTAAATAAATTGTTATATTTAAAAGTACTAAACTGAATTATAAATGTTTTTTGTGATATTTAATATATAAATAAAATATTTGGTTATATGTGCATTTTATATATCTAATAGAATACACATAACCAAATTAAGTCAGAAATATCTGTTGCTGTAAAAATGAACTTTTAAATATGATAGTTTATATTAATTAAATGAACAACTTAATATTTATATAAATGCACTTGGAAGTTTTTCATTATAAAAAGTATTGTCAGTAAAATGACCTCTAAATGATAAACTCCAAGTGCCTCCGTAATCAGCAATAGCGAGTTACAAATGACGTCTGTGTGTTCCATTGCACTAATGCTCGTATTTATTTCCTTCTCCAAACATTTAGGTGGAAGTGACTGGAATTGATTCATTTTTAAAGTGTTTTCCTGGCTTTGGTCCATTAAGTGTAGTTTTGCGGGGCTGTGACATAAACTAGTTCCGTTTTCAGTGGGAAATACGTCAAGAAAACAGGGCTCCTCAAAACATTTCATGGGATTTTAACTGCCTTAGATGGACACTGCTGGCATAAGTGGGTTAAACTGGTTGTTTCTAAAGGTAGACCAAGTGTAATAGCATCCAAAGTCCCAAAAGATGCATTATACTGTTCACCCTGACTGAACTAGTTTAGCAGGTCAAAGCTGTTTCGGGTCATTTTAGTAGGATCTCTCTCTCTGTGTGCTGGAGCAAGCTGCACTTCTTAACTAACCTGTGACCTGATATCTGTGTGTTTCTCCTTTAAAGGGAACACAACCGAGGAATCAGCTGCTTTAAGTTGGATATGATGGCTTTATAACTGGGCCTTGAGCTCTAGGATTTGTGCAAACCAGTGTTTACATGAATCTGAAAGACTCTGACTACCCAGCTAACAAAAATATGGTACTTCTGTTACAGTTTTTAAACCCATTTTTTTTGTATGTAAACATCAAGAGAACATTCCATTTTAGAATTTTGCAAACATTAAAGAACTGTTACTTTTAAACATTCTCTAAATCTTTTGAGACAAGGTTTAAGAACATTTTGCATTACTGGACAAACGTTTGTTCATTGCAAATATTAATTTTACAAGTTCAAATTAGCAAGCTCTCGAGTTTTGCTACTGTTTTACCTTCATATAACTTTGAGAGAACCTTACCAGAACTTTCCTGGTTAGCCGAGTAGACCGATGAAATGCCTATAAAGAGGAGGAAGAGTTTTCTTAATATTTGTATTTTTACTATTATTATTCAGACCAAAGATTGAAATGGTTTTTGTTCAGGGAGGCTGAAGGATCTGTAATTATGTTAAGCTAAAGCTAATGAACATTAACATTGCCTCAAAGGCAGCTCATAAAACCACTTCAGAGAGGTATACAGCTAATATCTGCTAGTAACAGAGTTTATACTTCTGGATTCAAAATCCTAACACAGTACTGCAGCTGTGGACTGGAATTATTTAATCAGTATTTAAAGCCAGTATAAGCCATCTTTATAGACTGTTGCGATCATGTAGTGGCATTTTCACTCTGTGGGCAATAGAGGGCGCTTCAGACCACAGAACAACAGCAAGGTGACGTCAGTGACACGTGAATGTCTTATAAATGTGTACAGGTGGCATGAAATAAAACATTGAGTGTGTGAATTATGTTCTCTGTGACTTCTGATTTTATAAGCAAAATAAATAAATAAAATGAATTTATGATCTTTAAACATTTCTGATTTTTGAAATAAACGATACATCCGGATACATTGGAGTAATGATGCTGAACATTGTTTTTTATTTTAATAATATTTCACAATATTAAAGCTTTTGCTCTATTTTTAATCACATAAATGCAGAAGAGACTTTTTAATAACAAAAGTGTATATTCTAATACTACTGACCCTTTAAATCTTTTATAGCTGTGTGGTTTGGACCCTTTCTCTTAATGGCTTTCACACATTCAGTATTTGCAAATGACAGTATTCCTCCAGTCTGACTAATATTTGCTTTATAATTTAGAGCTCTGCATGGGGAGGTATTGACAGCGTCTGTGTCCCTGTTTATTTAAATCTTGTCTGAGAGTTTCTCACTTCTCTCCGAGGGGCCTCTTCACATCCCAGCATGCATCTGTTCAGGGGTCAAATGCATTGTGACTTTATATGCATAACATTACTAAAAATATAGCAATCGTACTTTGGCTTTTTAGGTCATTCGGCATCTGAAAATATATCAGAGAATATTTCATGGCAAAAAAAAAGAAAAAAAGAAATGTATATTATTTTGCTATTTTATTTATTTTTTAAATTTGATTTATACTTTTATTTTGCATTTTCACAAGAAGAAGAAAAAAAAAATCCCCACGAAAGCTCAAAACTGTTGCTCAGAAAAAAAAATCTAATTCACCCTTTCTGTAATGCAATATTTATTTGTAGGAAATATATAATTCATGAAGGACACATCATGGTAGTATTTGTCTGCTGCCTTTGATTTTTGCTTTTTCAAAAACATAACAAAGCAAAAACCTGATCCCCATAAAAGTAAAGGGAAATTGTGTCTAATCATCCTGAAAAGGGACATACAATTTTCTATAATGTCATTTTTCATACATTTTAAAATAAATAAATTATAATAAAATGTATAAATTATATATATATACATACAAATTTACTTCATTAACTTTCCATTTGGGGGTACAATGTTTTCACATGATTCATTTTTCATTTTCCTATAAATTTTCCTAAGCTCTCATGCAAAACTGATTTAGAGCAGCATGTAATTTGCTTAAGATGTTCGTTTTATTAATCACAGTTCACTTCTGATGTCTGGAATCGGCTTCATGTCCTGTCATGATGCAAGAACCTCTGATTTCTCAATCTGCTGGACTCCAGGCGGAGCGGACAAATATTGAGCGTGGGTGACTCATTCAGTGACCCGTCTGGCCCCAGAAAGACAAATGGTGTGCAGCTTTAGCGGGTGTTTTCCTCGTGACTAGCCGCTAAGTGACTGTGGGTTAGCCGAGCGCACAAGGTCAGTCAAACACAGTCATTATTTTTGGCCCTGCTCACCGACTAAACGACGCAGATTAGTCTTGGACGCAATGCTTAGCCAAACATAAAGACAAGCAAGTATGCCTTAATATATGAAAAATTGCTGCAGTAATTCAAAATAACTTGTGTTTACGTTTCTTTTAACTTCCTCAAAGGTCTACACAGCTGATGAAAAGTGACCTATAAAATAAGTTCAGAGCAAACGGACCAAATTTCCTTCCTAGAAAAGAAAAAACAACAAACAAGAGAAAATACTCAGGAAGATGTTTAGCTTTTGCAGTTTGTGCAGTATGAAATTAAAGGGATAATACGGAAAAAAACTGTTTTAGGTCCCCATTGACTTTTAATAGTATTTTACACTACTATGGAAGTCAATTAGTACCGTCAGGAGACGTAAACAAGAACTTTTGAAAAGCAATAAAAGATCCACAGCTGTGTTCATTTATTTGAACAATGCAGGCTCTTTGAGGATGTTTGTGGCTGTCCTGTGGTGCACTGAATCTGACCAAAGACAACACGTTTGTGTAAAGTGTTTGTCACTATTTATTTTGGAGTAGAACAGTAACATTCCCATAATGCTTGTAAAATGATCAAATGGAACGTTTAGAGAACATTCAGAAGTAACGCTTTGGGAACATTAGGATAATGTTCTTAGAACATTTTAGCTGTGATCAGAAGAGGTCTCAACACTAACTGTGCTGCTGCTCGAGTGATCTCAAAATGAGCAACGTTATGGTGCGTTGGTGTAGACGCTAATATTGTTATAGTTATTGTTCTTGGTGTGAACAGGCCTTTACTGCATGATTAATGACTCATGATACTGGAATCATAACTGAGAGCAAATCAAAAACAGATGGAGGAATAAAGGAAGGAGAGAGAAAAAGTGAGTGAAGGGATGAAAGGCAGGTGATGAAGAGGTTTGTTAGATGACAGAGATGTGTTAAGTATCTCAGGGCGACTATACAGAGACTGAACTCATCACTGAAAGAGATGTGAATGAAAGCTGGAAAATGATGTAATGATCCCTCTGTAATGTTATAATTATATAATAATAATACTATTCTGCTCACAAGGCTACATTTAGGGTATTTTATTCAAAAACAGTAATATTTTGAAATAGTATTCCAATTCCAATTGAAACTATCCAGCTCTTTAGCAGGATGGATTCTGATTGGCTGTCAGTGTTATCGTTCATCGACTGGAAATAGTAGTCGACCTATAAATTAAATAGGATATTGCAGTGGAGACTTAGCTTTTCACTTCAATTTAGAACATTTTTAAAACTTTATCTTAAGCTGTGGGTTTTACACAATATGTATTGAATAAAGCGCTAAATTAACAAATATCTTACTGAACCCAAACCTTTGTGTTTATTGGCTAATACGCAGTTTTCGGGTGCATATGATACAACATTGGTTGACGTGCATATAATACGCAGTTCTCATGCTTGCGCATCTACCCCACAACCCTAAACCTACATAAACAAAAAAAGTACATTTTTACATATCTATGTTTTATTTGGCGTACTATTTATAGGCACATTCATGAGATTGAGTAGCAGCGACAGACTCCCTGTGTGCTTCTGAAGGAAACCACCACTGCATTTCTAGGTTTCCTTCACATACTTCCATCTACTGGAAGCGCACGCAGAAACATTGCGCACATTCTCTCTTACACGTACACCGTCCCTGACGTCAGCCCGCCAGTCTGTCACACACTTCACAGACCACGACGAGCACCTGATGTCATTCTCACTCACCCTACATATTTCCAGGCCATACCTGTGTGAAGAGGAAGAGGTAAACATCCTGAAGGGCAGTCAGCACAACTACTTCCTGTTTGGTCTGGACTCGGACAAAAGCAGTGGACCTGCAGCAACTGTGTATCTATAGATCGTCAGCTCTAACACGTGAAATAGGCCAACGGGTTTTAAAGTGCCCCTATTATAGATTTTTGAAAATGATCTTTCATGTAGTGTGCAACATAGCTCTACATTATTGAAAACATCCTGCAAAGTTTTAAATCTGAAAGTGCACCGTGTATAAAGTTACTGTCTCTCAAAAGAAAGAGTCGACTCTGAATGAGTCATTTTTAAAACGAGTCCCAAGCCTCATGTTTACCTCAAATTGTTACGTCAAGTGAAATATAAGCATAATCCCACCCACTTGGTTGGTTTGAATGAAAATGCTAATTTATAGCATTAAAAGCTCACAAACACTGCTTTAAATGAAATCAGTCAAGGGGTAAAATTAATCTTTACATGAATGGTTTGGGTCCTTGAGCAAGTAAAGTAAACATAAATGCATATATTAAGAAAATTAAAGTGTTTTTTATTTTTTACCTTCCATGCATGTCAACCAAGCGATAGTCTCGCGTAGCCAGACCTTCAGACTGACGGCGTTTGACTGACAAACAACCAATCACAGTTCGTTTCGTTCAGCGTCACGTTTCGAGGCGTGAAATGTCCCCACAACAACAGAACGGCATAGAAAATCCAGATGAGACGCTCGCGGTAAACATCTGTTTGAAGCATATCTCTCCACTTTTTAACACCCACGAGCAATTCTGGATAACCGAACACAATACTGTATCGGCCAGCGGCGATGTCAGCGTCTGTTGTTTCATGTTTGCCAGCAAACGTGGCTGATATCCCCTTCTCAGTTAGATACTTCACTTGATCTTCCATAATAGATAGTAGGGAATGCACAACTAGTAAAATTAGATCTGCTGGGAATCCTTCTAAATGCTGACAAAGGGTCGGCCAGGCTTGGAAAATAATACTCTTCCCAAATCCCGTCGGCAAACAGGCTAAAATATCTCTTTGTCTCCACTAAGTGCCTCAAACGAAACTGGACATCTCTTAAAGAGTCTATGCCTTGAACCACGCATACTTTTGAGAATCCAACGTTTAACTGCGTTTAACTTCAAAATATTTAACTTAGAATTTTTTTACAGCTCATCCTTTTAAATTATATTAAGCTTTAAAGTTCTGCATAATTAAGGGTGCAGTATGAATTCTTTGTTTGTTTTTATTTTAAAATTTTTAATAGAACTGTTTTAAAAAGACTTAAATAACAGTAAAGATATATCAGGAACATAGTAGCAATATAATATATGAATATATTTTATGTAAATAACTTATGTTTTTATTTTTTTAAATAAAATTATTTTTGCCACCAATACCAAAATATAGCTGTGTACAAATGTTTCTGACCAGGAGAAGCCGTGTTTCAGACAGCATGTTCTCTGACTGAGCCGTGTCTTGTCAGCATGTTTCACAGCTGAACATGTTTATGTTATGCATGTCTGGCAGATGTATATATAAACCCACACAAAATGTCTTTCTGTCTTCGGTCCAGCTTATGATATTGCGTTCAGTCTAAGGCCCTTTCCCTGGTGTTTGGGCTGACAGTAGCTGAGGAATTTCTCCTCTCTGTGTGGAAGAGGCTGTGCCAATGCAGACGTGCCAGAGAGATGGGCACACACACACACACACACACACACACGTTGGGTTTACATGTTTTATGGGGACATTCCCTAGGTGTGGTGTTTCTACTGTACAGACTGTGGTATTGTCCTACACTGACCCTACACCTAAACCTACCCCTTACAGGAAACTACAGGCATGTTTACATTTTTTTTAAAACTGCATTCTGTATTTTTTAAAAGCTTGTTTCCTCATGGGGACCAAAGAAATGTCCCCACAAAGTCAAAATTTACTGGTATACTTATCTTTGTGGGGATAATAGGTCTCCACGACATGATAAATACGAGGTGAACTCACACACACACACGCATACACTCACACACTCAACTCTCCTCCTTCATTATCCTTCACTCACTGCATGCAAACCTCCATTGATCATCCTCTCCTGCTCACGTTTCAGTTCAGAGTCAATGACAAATAGAGATTCCCAAGATGAATAAAATGAGAAATATTTTTAAATATCAAGTTTAAAACACAAGTTTTACGAACTCTACGAACTTTAATGAACTCATGCAATACATTTTGGAAAAAGGTATATGTGCATGAGAAATAATACTGACAGCAATGAGAAAAGAAAAGCAATTTTTAATTAATTATTAAAAAATAAATTAAACTTTGCTAATAAAAAATAAAGCCTATATTTAGCATTTATTTAAAATAATATTATGCTTTAGACTATATATTTGTATTATTTGTATGAACATTTTTAATCTGGTGAAATGAGAAAATGAGACTGAAATGCTAAAATATTGTAAATATCGAAATAAATATTAAAATACCAAAGGTAAGGTATATATTCTATATATATAATTATGGTTTATTTGAAACAACACAATAAAGTGCATTCCTTTATAAAACCTATTCAAATAGCAAACAAGCATAATTGTTAACACAATAAAAGGAGAGAAATCATACACAGTGTAAATACATAAATACAATTACTTCCAAATAATAAATAGGCTACTGAAATGTATAACAGCACATTATTAGAAAATTAAAGGAGCATTAATCAATATACTGTTCTACTAATTTAGATAAATAAATTAATAAACTAATAAACTTTAAATGTTAGTTGTATTGGATTTTTTGGGTAAGAAAACGTAATAACGGTTAATAAGATGTGTGTTGTGGGTGGTTGCTAGTTTACAAGTGTATGACTTTACAGTATAAAATTAATCTAATGTATTGTTAGTTGTTGTTGTATGTCTGGGCAAACCAGCACTGGCTGATGGAGATTTACTTTCATGAGTCTTTAGCAGACAGTGACTGTAGGAATGTCTTCATTAGGCTGTATGTGTGTGTGTGTGTGTGTATCCTCTGAATACAGCTGTTCAAACACTCTCTCTGCACCATCATGACATGTTTGAGAGAAGCAAACCTCTCACAGCACAGCAGCTTTTCCTCTATCAAGTGAACATGCCTGCTCCATATGCTCTTAAGGACTTACAATTAGCACCTATAGAGGTTTCCAACCTTACTGAGTTTCACAAATATATCAAAAGACACGCTGATTAATGTATTTCTATAGTAGAAATAAGAGCAAATTCAGCTCTTGATTAATCTACAGTGTAATATAACATCTGGATTTATAAATCTTTTACTTCATGCATGTTCAGGACCTATTTTGTACCAAAATCAAAAGATATAAAAACTAAATGGTATTTTGCATTTAAAAATATCACATTAGTACATTTTATATTGTAAAGTACTCAAAATCACAAATACATATGCAATAATGGCAGTATCATTACCCAATATTTGAATCCAGTGGTCCGTGGGTGTATTGTAATCTTTCTGTGAGCCCATCACAGAAATGACACAGAATTATGGGTTAAGACTCAGTGGTCATTACACGCAATTCTGTGAGATCACGTTGCATGCATTTATAGCCTGTATATTTCTATTATTTGTATGAAAATTATTAATCTGGTGAATTTAAAAAATTAAGTAAATTTCAAAGTATTATAAGATTAATTTTCATGAATATATTGCAAACATTCATAATGGCATGAAAAAGCTTTATATAACAAGACATGTATTAAAGTTGTGGTGAAGAACCAAAAGTAACTTTTTAAAAGTTGTAAATAAAAGATAATTGAAAAAAAAAAAATCCACATTTAATTCATTTGGTTAATTTGCCGTTTCTCAGTAATTGTTTGTGAAATTTACTAGCAATTTTTGATTGGAAAATGTCTTTACACCATATGTGTAACGCGTTTCTCAGTAATTGCCAATAAAAATATCTGGCTGTGAACGAGCATCTTCAACAGCTCTCTGTTCAATAAAAAAAAACAAGCTTCTTTTGACCCGAGCAAGACAGTAAATAACATGTTGAGCATGTTCCCATTTAATGCCCTATAAACAGCACAGAAACACAGAGAACGAGTCCGTCCGCCATTCCTGAGAGTGACTATGAGTCAATATTAAAACGAGCGAGAGCCGAGGAAATGGGCTTTTTCCAGACACATTAAAAAAAAAACACGAAGTATCTGTTCTGAAACGCCAGAACAAACGCTTCAGCTGTGTTCATTCTCCTTATACTTAACCTCATTGGCTCAAGAGTGTCTCTCATTCCTGGGCCTTTCCTCCTCTGAAGGAGTTTTATCAGGTAAAACATAAATATACAGAATTCAGACACAATGACATAATTTAATATTGTCATTTTCAACAGTGTGCAGTAAATCAGTATATTAGAATGATTTCTGAAGGTCAAGTGACACTGAAGACCGGAGTAATGATGCTGAAAATACAGCTGCGCATCACAGGAATAAATTACAGTTTTAAATATGTTTACAAAGAAACAAATTACTTTAAACTGTATTAATATTTTACTGTGTTTTTACTATAATAAATGCAACACTGGTGAGCAGAAGAGACTTAAAAATCGTACAGACATATTATTTCTAAATTTTTCCAAACATTAAAGCTATATGAGTGAGCCACTCTTCGTATGTTTGCTGTCACGAACAGACCAAACAGTGATGTCAAAGAAAGGTGTGGAATAGAAATTGTAACATGTCTATGTTTTACTTCCTATATCCTGTTTAGGAAAACTTCATCTGAATCTGTGAGAGGGTCGGTGGTGGACAGAGGAGAGCTAGAAGACACATGGCTGCAGCGTTTCATCTCAGCTCCTCACAGTCCTGTGTCAGTAAACAGACCGAGAGCCTCCTGCAGACCGTCTGCAGACTGATGAAATCACACCAGCTTCAGCAGCAGACTATACACACAGAGTTCATTTGCTGATTTGCTGAAAATGTGCTGATAATGTTCTCAACCTCAGGTCATAAGATGTAGATGAGTTTGTTACTTCATCAAATTTAGAGAAATGTGTCATTACATCACTTGCTCAGCAATGAGCAGCTGTTTGCTCCTAGAAGAAAGCGTACGCTTATGCAGTAATGTTCTCTAAAACGGCGGAAGATGAAAGTCATAGGAGAAGAATGGTTGAGTTAACTGATGTTAGCTTTGCTTTCTTTGTGCAAAAAAAGTTTTCACCTATCGCTGATCCACTAATTTCACATGGAATGTTTTACCAATGTTTCTGGATCTGGGATCATTTCAGTTGTGTTGCTGTGTATGGAGGGCCAGATAGCTTTCTGATGTCATCAAAAATATCTTCATTTGTGTTCTGAAGGTGATTAAAGGTTTGGAATGGAGGGTGAGTAATTAAGGACAGAGTTGTAAATTTTGGGTAAACTAACCCTTTAAATAATTTTCAGAACTAAAAGGTGTTTAATGAAATTAGTACTTAAATGTTTTTAGTACTGAAAGAAAATGTATATTTTATAATTAACGTCTCTTTAACTTTGCTCATCATTTTGCACAATAAGTTCCAACATGGCTATTATTGTTAACTAAAATAGGACTTAAACCAAAACTGTTTAAACATTTTTTGTTAATTGAAATAAAAACTCGTTTCAGTTAGTTAATAAATAAAATAATTAAAAACTAAAACTAAAGCTAAAAATAAAAATAAACTGAATGCACAGAAATACAAAAGCAAAAATGACAGAATTAGTTGAAATAAACATTATAAGAGTAAGCTAATACAAAATAGCATAAACAGCACTGTATCGCAGTGCATTCTGGGATTGCCTTCATGCACAGACTGTTTGTCTTCAGAGGAAGTTAAATATTAGGTGAAGTGCATGTAAATACTCAGAAAAGGGACATTTGGTCCTATTTACGTCTGCAGCTCAACAATCTCAGAGTTTGTAAAACGAAAAAGTTTTTGCTCATTTGGAAATATTAAATACAAACTACATTTGTTCCAAAGTCATAATAAGAGTGAAGAATCTCGAGCATGAAGACTTCTCCTCTCCTGTTCAGTAAATACTGAAGGAGGCAGTAAAACGTCTCAGACTCTGATGTCTTTGGCTGGATTTAATCTCAGCTCTCATTCCCCGGGGCTTGGGAAGGTTTCGTTCCACATCTTCACTTATCTAAACATCTCAACTGATAGCTCATTTCACCTTTTTTGTACTGAATGAACTCCTGATTTAATGAAGACAGAGTTTAGAAAAGAACCACAGTCCATTTTCTGTTCTGCATTCTCTGCATTTCTGTGTACTGCAAATCAAACCACAAACGACCTCGTTCATCCAAGTCCAGCGCGTACGGAAAGACTTTTATAATCATGGCAAAGACAAAGGAAGCTCACAGTAAACTTCTCGAGATGTCCAAGACAGAAATATCAACTGAAACCTGGAAAACCAAACCCTTTAAGAGTGTGGATTTTACACTAGTGATCTGCACTCAACCACCATCTTATAAAAAGCCAAAAAATGTTCCGCAATAATCTTACTTTAAAAGAAAATGCGTATATTTTTCATAACCAATGCAATAAATACAAAATGTATAGTCTTCATTTAACATACAGGAAAAGCAAAATTACATTTTTATTATAACGCAAATATCACAAAAAATTTATAATAGCTCACTCTTGGGCAAAAAATCAAACTCATCTAAAATAGATACAGTACATCTTTGTCATAAATATAACTCCAACAGCTATATGGAGTGTTTCAAGTTACTAAAAAAGCTTTCAATTAAATTAATATAATTAAACCTATTATATAGGCCTAAACAAATTCAACTCCGACCAGAGGAACGGGGGCTTTACATCCTGGAAACAGAGAGAAAAAATACATGATGTACATGTACATGAATACATTATTGCTCTGATCACATATTCATCAAAAATGTACAAAATTTTCAACTGCTTACACACAAAATTTTTACTTGCACTGAAAAAAAATTACCATGATTTTAAAAGTAAAAACCTGAAAATGCTACGGTAAAACCTGTTAAATGGATAATGGTACATTCCTGTAAAATTTACAGGGAAAAACCATAAAACTTACATTCCCAGAATTCCATGCATTGCACAATTTGTTCAAATTTGATGTTTTTTTATTAGTTTTTTGTGTCATTGATGTTTATTATGGTTGTATGTTATGTGTAATGTTGTTAAATTAAAGTTTATAGCATATTTGAGTTTAGCGATGGTGTTTAGTGTTTGTGTGAATGACTGTAAGCTCCAACTATATATGTTCATATTTAAAAGCTGCTTGTGATGGGCTTTGGTTCATCATGTGACTTTCTCATCATCACCTGCATGTGGTGCTTATCAGTGTATTTCAGAGATACAAAACAGATATCAGTACTTTAATAGGTTGGTATATTAACATTATATTAGTTAATTAATTACGGTATTTTACTATTTTACTGTAAATTTAGCTTAAAACTGTAACAACAAAAATGTTGTTACCATATTTTTACAGTCGAATTCTGGCAACCACAGCTTACTTTTTTACCGCAATTTTTATGTTTTTTTGTTGTTTTTTTTACAGCGTGCTTACACAATTTCTGAAAGCTGACACTCAAACAGCAGAAGCACAACCCAAACCTGATCAAACCATACACTGCCTCAATTATTATGAAACAATTTCAGGAAACACTTTGTGCAAACCACAACACACAGTTCTCTGTTTAACACACACAGATCTAACAGGGATTAATATTATGGCAAAGGTGTTTGCAAATGTTTGCTTTTGAGATGTGTTTGTAATATTTGAATGCAGTACTTCATTTTGCAAGAGATGTGAGGCTTTTTGCATTTTGTGTATAATTCCTGGTAAGGTTTTGAAAAAAGAGGCAAAGTTTGAAAATGTGTATAAGCATTTGAAAAAAAACGGTGACACTTTATTATAACTGCATGCTATGAATCATTAGGTATGCATTAGTAAGTACTGTTCATCAAAAAAAAAAAACAATTCATCCTTTCTAAGGCATTGTCCCAACATTAATAGTCATTAGTAAGCAGTTAAAAGGAAACGCCACTTTTTTCCCCAACTAACCTAGAGTTAAACAGTTAAGTTTTACAGTTTTTTAATCCATTCAGCCGATACCTGGGAGCACTTTTAGCTGTAGCTTAGCATAGATCATTGAATCTGATTAGACCGTTAGCATCTCGCTCAAAAATGATCAGAGAAACTTCACTCTTCTATAGTTACATCGTGTACTAAGACCGACGGAAAGTGAAAAGTTGAGATTTTCTAGGCCGATATATCCAGGAACTATATTCTCATTCTGGCTTAATAATTAAGGAAGTTTTTACACAGTGTCTGAAAATGCTGGGGAATACTTTCAGGTGCTGCATGAAATCTCTGCGCCTGCTGCAGCCATGGTACAGTTGTGAAGTTCCTCTATTATTACGCTGGAATGAAAGTATAGTTCCTAATTACAGTATATAAGCCTAGAAAATCTCAACTTTTCATTTTCCGTCAGTCTTAGTACACGATGTAACTACACAAGAGTCAAGCCTTAAATAGAAAAAATATATCAAAACTCTTTGGTGAACGGTCTAATCAGATTCAATGATCTATGCTAAGCTATTCTAAAAGTGCTCAGTAAAACAGTAAAACTTACCTGTTTAACTCTGGGGGAGGTGAGCATATTTAAAAAAAAAAGTAACGTGTTCCTCTAATCAATACAACTATGACATGATTTATAAGCACATCTATTAAAGAAGATTTAAATCTTTTGCATCATGAAAAAATATGTCTGTGTTCTGTATCCCTCTGTGTTGTGTTCTGTTCTGTTTCTGAGTCTTCAAATCTCCTTCGTAAATGCTTTACATACTTCTCACCTTGATGATCTCACTAAAACTAGATGTTTCATGAATGCCTGACTTAATCATAAAGAAAAGCAGGAATAAATGTGTTAATAAAGCATTTATTAACACGATCAGCAACTATTATCATGTGTCTAAACAATAAGACTTGTGTCTTATGTACATTTAAATTGTTTTTACTTACACTTTCTAAATGAACTTATGAACCACTGACAACTCCTTAATAACTGGTTTATAAATAATGTAATCATTTAGAAATTATGCATTGATTGAATAAATGTATGTATGACAATACAGTTATGAAATATTATAGCTGTATTTATAAACTGTTTATTTATACCTGTTAATGTTGGAACAATGCTTTATGAAGGATTTTGGCTATTTACTAATGCGTAACTGATGATTCATATTATTAGCAGTTATTATAAGGTGTTACTGAAAAAGGGTAATAAAAAGCATGTCCTCACCCAGTTAAGACGCAGTTTCTGGTTTGGATGTAAATGCCGGTGTAAATGACCTCACAGCGCACACCGTTGTTGGAGAAGTCAGACTCCGGCACCAGGAAGTCTGGATTAACCGTGACCTGGAGAGGAAGTGAAAGGCTCATCAACAATAGAAACCGGTTTGGAGAAGCTCTCTACATCAGCTTTATATCTCATACCTTGAGGATGTAGTTTCCAGGAGGGACGTCTGTGATGTCAATCCACTGACAGTCGATGTTAGCGGCGTATGTGTCGTGACAGCCTGGACTCAAACCCTGAAAACACAGCAATAATAACTCATTCAAACAAAACACTGATTATGACAGGCGTATTTCAATTTACTAAAATGATTCAATAATAAGCATTACTATGTGAGCCTGAACCACCAAACCAGTCATAAGGGTACAGTTTTTGAGACTGAGATTTACACCATCTGAAAGCTGAATAAATAAGCCCTTAACGTATTTCTGGTTTTGTTTGGATTGGGCGATAATTGGCTGAGATACAACTATTTGAAAATCTGCAATCTGAGGATGCAAAAAAACATCAGTATGAAGTTCTTATCAATGCATATTACAAATCAAAAATTAAGTTTTGACATATTTATGTAAGAAAATTTAAATCATTAAATTTAAATAATATCTTCATTGAACATGACCTTAATAT
>JAUCMU010000139.1:476964-495343 GCA_032275025.1 Enteromius treurensis
TAATTCCTAATATAAAAGTATTTAATTTTTGTGAAAATATTTACACATATTTAAATATATATATATATATATATAATTTATTTAATATTATGATTAATATTGTAATGTGTTTTTTGTATGTAAAACACATGCACACAAACACATTGCATAACACCATGAATGTTATATAAAGATTTAGATTTACGTTTTAAACAATAATTCAGATAATTTCTTTTTGTCACTGATATATCTACAAAAATTGTAAATAATATATAAAATTTCCACTAAATCTTTATATAAACTCTGGACACAAACGCTATTGCTTCTTAATAATGCGGGGGGAAAATAATATTAATAAAAATTAGACCACAATTAAAACTTAATTGTTTGAAAGTGTCAGGTTCTATTAATAATTGTCTAAGCAAACACAAAAATGCAGCTGTCATCTGACATATAAGTGAAATGTTCCTCACACATTTACAGCTGCTGATGGGACAGCTGCCGCTCTTCACATATCTCAGATATGAGGGTGTGTGACAACAAATTTTAGCCCTTCAAAAGCCCCTCACACACACACTTCCTGAGCAGTTTCATGATTCAGTGACACTCGAGTCACTCTTAAAAATGTCTAAAACTGCATCTGAATCGTATGAATGTCACCTCACATTTCATCTAGAATATATAAATACCCGAGCTGCATCTTCTGAGGCCTTTGTGACGAACCGTGACGTCGGAGCCATTCTCACCTTTCCTCCAGCCAGGCCTCGTGGTCCAGCACTTGGCTGATGGTGTGTGACACGGGGTTGAAACGGTTAGAGATCAGAGCCTGCACATCTATTTACATCCCTTCTCTCCTGACACTGAAGGCATGTCTCCTAAATATATCGCTCACACACATAACCGTGCTCCAGACCTCCTGACAATGCATCATCAGATACCTTCCAATCCAGCCCAGTACAGTCGTACTTCACAATCTGTGTGACAATCTGCAGGACCGCAATGAGATCAAACGCTGAGCAAAAAGAGAGGACTTCTCAAAAATGTGCTCAAATGATCAAACACATCCAAAATACAATAATACGTGACCCTGAAGCACAAAACCTGACTGAAGTCACTGGGGTATATTTGTAGCAGCAGAATTACTGATATCAAAAATTATTAGGATATTAAGTCCATTTCCTACTTAATTTTGAACTAGTATTATGCATTGCTGAGAACTTCATTTGGACAACTTTAAAAAGCAATTTTCCGAGCATTGAGATTTTTTTGGCACAAAGATTTTCAAATAGCCAAATATTGCATAATCATAACAAACCAATGGAAAGCTTCTTTATCAGCTTCCAGGTCTCAGTGTTTTTGTGGTCCAGGGTCACATAAATGCATGTGTACTGTGTATATTTATTTTACAAAATATTTGGATACATTTACATATTTATATTCTTATATTTTATATTAATATATAAACATAACATATTTTCTTAAATATATATTTAATAAATATTTTGTACATATAAAAGAAATATACACATCACACACACATACATTCTGCAAACAAAAACTTTTATTTTGGATGCAATTAATCACAATTAACTGCACTAATAAAAACTTAAACATTTCTCATCAAATTCTCCAAAAACGAATTTCTGTCTAAAAAACAGACTTTTTCTTGTTTGCTTGTTTTCCAGTATCTTTACACTCATAAATCAAGATTTACATGTACAGTATCTGAGAAGCAGATAGATGTAAAAGATACTATGTCTTGTTTTTTGAGAAGTGTATCTAAATTAATTAGATTTTTGCGTAAAACAAGAAAAAATATTTGCCAATAGGGTAAGAAATGTAATCTTGTTTAATGCCAAGAAAGGAAAATAGGCTACTACAATACTTCAACAATTAAACATTATTAAATTATTATTAAAAATTATTTAAAAAATTTAAAATAATTTTGGCCAGATAATTAAAAATCTTATCTTGTATATAAAAATTTCATTTTGCACCTCACAAGTTTTTTTGCAGAAAAAAAAGAAACTTCTGAGACAAAATTGATGCTCAAGAGACAAAACATGGACAATGGGTGATATAGCTAAAGCAAACTGGTAAAGATGAATCTTTCATGTATAGAGCCCTTAAATATTGCTGAATAAACCTCTTCTGATGTCTAATTTTCCAGTTTTACACATTCATTTAATCTTTTGTCGTAATTCCACTCGGCGCCTGCAAGTGTTAAAACTAAAGTGAGACAAAACTCAGATTGCCCTGCAGACATAAAATGTCTCAGAGCGATTATGTTTGTCACTCGCACCTGGTTTTAGATTCCAGTCTGTATGAACAGACGCCAATAGAGGCCTGCTGTTACACAACACCATCACTACTGAAGCTGTTTTTATTCCTCTCTTTATTATCAGGCATCAGACATCAATAAAGTGCTATGTTTGTTGAAAGCACTTTATATTTTGGCATGAAAAAAACTTCACTGTACCAGAGACTCAAATGCATGCATGTACATCACGATCCAGTCTGAAGTACTGATGCACAGAGAATATAAAAAGGAAGGAAAGTGTGCACTGAATGCACTTCAATAAAATGAACTAGCCTACTGACATTTCATACAAGCTATAAACATCAACACACTGACCTTGAGTGTTTGTTTTCTGTTATAAGACAATCACTTTAAATAAATGTTTGAATTAATTTTAAACCAGATCTTGAGGTGTTTCTGATGTAGTAAATGGAGGGATATAATGGAGCCAAATATAATAAATATATATTACGTAACTAGAATAATGATCATAAATAAATTGAAATGATAAATGACTAGTGCCGTCATATGATTAATCGCAGCCAAAATAAAAGATTTGGTTTACATAATACCTTTGTGTGTACTGTGTATGTGTATTTATATATTACATATTATTGTTAAATATAATACTAGTGCTGGGCATTGATTAGAAGTCTTTCTATTTTATATATGTGTTTACATATATGTTTATACTCATATAATTTCAAATAAAAATATATGTAAAATATAAACATAACATTTTTCTTAAACATATGCATGCATGTGTGTATTTTAATACACATAAGTACACACATATATCATGCTTTTTTTTGATGCGATTAATCATTGCCCAACACTAATGAATAAACACACATGCATGTATATATTTAAGAAAAATATCAAATGTTAATATATTTATAAACTATATAAATAGAAGTAAATGGCTATATATGAATAGAAATATTTTCAAATTTTATGACAAAGTATCATTAAAATGTTGCAATCAATAAATAAAAACATAATTTTATGAAATATTTAAATATCAAATTATTTTACCAAATGTCATATACTGGAAAATGAAACAATCACACAGCAAGCATTGTATATTTACTGTGTTTTTATTTCATAACATTTTTTATTAAACAACTTGAAGTGTTTTATATTTTGCCCATCACAATCCTCCATCACAGCCCAGACATCATAATAACGTAGATGTTTTCTATGCATGTTAAGAATGACTACAAAACACAGAAGTAGTTCAGATGTCTGAAGACGGCTTCAGTTACAGTAAAATGAAAACAAATTCATACTAACATAAACTGTTCACCTCTGTGCATCCCAGAGAGTAATGCTTGTATTTAACAAAACAAAGTAACATAGAGCAATATAAAATTACAGGCAGTTTAAAATAAGTTAATATTTATTTACAAAATTCATCTAGCGGCAGAAGCCATATCTACTCTTGATGCTATTTACAGTTCTATACACACACATCTTCATTCCACCTGGAGATGCTGCAAAGACAACAAGACAAACTTGATTAGAAATACATCTTTATAATGATGTAGGTCATATATATGAAAGCACAGAGGATCTTACCTATAAGACATTCAACAGAGAGTTCTGAATGTCTTCATAAACTTGGTTATAGAGCTCGTCTTTCGTTCTCATTCCATCCAGATATTCTGCAGACACAAATCGTGCATGTGAGTTACAGATGAAACGAACCAAATTATTTGAAATGGCTATTTTAGTAGACTTACGGATATCTAAGCCGCAGTTTTCCATCTGCAGCCTGTGTTTCAAGTACATGGGCCAAACGTGGCCGTCGAACAGACCAGGAGGGTCAGGAACGGTGTAAGTTCGCATACTGAAATGGACGAGACGGGTTTGTTAGAAAACAATATCTGATTCAGAAGCATCTGATCGGTAACAACAGTCCTCACCTTCTTCTCCTTTTGCACTCCTCGTACGGAATGGTGACGTAGAAGCACTTGTTGTAGACGTCAAGCAAAGGCCTGGAGGACGGAAATGAGATGAAACCATCAACCATTTGAATCGAGAGGTTGAATAAAACCATTAAAACCTGAAGATAGATGCCTACTTGTAGTTATAAAGAAGAAATCCCTCTATAATGAGTATGTGGATCTCGCGCTCCGGGTCCGAGCTGTCAGACACGGCTGAAACGGTCACGCCATGGGATCGAGCAAACTTCACCGGATTCTCCATCCATCCCTTAACAGTGTTCACCATGGCGTCCATGTCCAGGGCGGTGATCACTAAACAGGGAGACAAAAGAGACAAGGCGTGTCTCACATGCTTGGATAAGGGCAAATAAAACAATGCATTAAAGACTTTTATCTCTTCTATTTGTCCTTTTCTCCTTTTTAGGGATGTTAATAATGAATAGAACAGGACTGTAAGTCAAATTTACAATACCAGCCTTAAGTTTGGACAAACTTATTCTTTATAGAGACTAAATATAAAGAACATGACTGGAGGAGCGCTACTGATACACTAATAAAGGAGAAACATGATTTTTCCATTCAAATGCAGTATGCTTCTATCCGTAAGTGTGTCCAGACTTTCGACGTGCAATGTAAGAAAAACAGTTTTGCTGGGTTTTAGGTTTATGTTACAATAATGCAAACATCAGAATGGTTATGGAAAGGTGGGAATACGTTACTGTTTCTCTTCCCACAGCGAAAGCCACTCTTACCATCCCATTGTTTAAAGCCGTCCTCCCCGAGCTCTATTTGATCTTGGGGCTGCAATAACAGTGACCAATAAAACAAAAAGGTGTAGATGGCTCAGGCAGTGCTGGTCCCACCTGGACATGTGACGCCAAGCCCTCAGGCTAGTCTTCTAAAATCATCTTTGATTTCAATCGTGTGCATGAAATTAATTTAGTTGCAACGCAACAAATGCGCATTTACAGTAGGCTTTCGTTGTACTGAATTATCTTGAGAGAAGAGCCTCCAATGACGGTTAGGAATGTGTGTGTGATGCACTTAAGAGGTGTTATTAAATATATCGATATGGGGCTGTGAAGGTTGCTAGATCCTCTTACATGCCACTGAATGATAAATGCATGAGCAAGAGAATCATATTAGTTGAATTAGGAGCGCAAATGAATGCCATACTCTACTTAATTTGAGGCACCTCGAAAGGCATTCATTTGTTGGGTCTTTGAGGTTGGCTGTCCAGGAGAACACCAGCATAGGGTTCATGAACCACAATATGGATCCATAAATACAACAAATGACTAAACGTCTTTACCTTTTTTGTCCCTCTGAAATACTGTGACATTAATTCTAGGCTATTTAACGTATTCAGACACTTAAATCACACTTCAGGAAATGGCAGTAGATGGTTTTGGTATCTATAACGCAATGAGATTCGTACATCCTTAAGTTTGGTGTAAATGTCTGAATACATCTTATGGGCCACAGTATATTTTTTATTATGAATGAAGTAGTAAAATAGTTAGGATTCCCTCCATACCTTGAAAAAATCATCTTGATGTACAACACAACAGTTTGGTAAGTTCTTTATGAGTCTTCCCGTCAAAGTTGTCTTGCCTCCATTGGTCACGCTGTAAAATACACATCACACATTGAATAAACAGTGATATCACACAACAGAAGTTCAATAGGTTGATCTCGAAGATAACTCACCCTCCTATTCCGATAATAAGCTTCATTCTGATCCTTTTTGATATTGGTCTTCCTAGCAAAGGAATTTCTTCCTTGAATTGCCAATAAAGACGGGAATGCTTTCAGTCTTTAAGTCTCTCTCTCCTCTCTCTCTCTCTCTCTCTTTCTCCCAGAATCTCTCCCTCTTTACTATTTCATTGATTGACTAGGTTTTCGCCTTCAATATATAGGCGGCTCGGCTTTGCGTCACGTCGACGTAGGTCGCTAGCCAATAAGGCCGCTCTCGGGGAACCAGTCAGCGTGTGAGGCGTCTTGCTCATTTGCATATTGGCACCGTTCCACGTGTGCACCTGTCGCGCGGCGTCTGTCAGCGGCTAGAGGCGACGGCGCTGCTCTGAGGAGCAATTAAAGAGTCGAAATATACCACCAGATCAAGCCAGCTCGCACATAGTTTGTGTTTAACACGCATTACCAACACCAATAAAACGAAGGACGTGATTACATTTAGGTAAAGGAAAAATAAACACTTGATTTACACACCAACCGGGTTACAGACAGAAGTCGCAATATAATATTAAAGACAAATAATTTTCATTAATCACAGCTGATACATACATTTGCTACGGAGGTTTACTCATTAATATAACAATTGATAAAATATTACGTGTATTGCTCAGATTATAAATGTAATAGTTATCAGAACACACACACACACACACACACACACACACACACACACACACACACACACACACACACATTTGTATATGAGCCTAGTCTAGGTTATGTAAAATAAAATCTATATTATATAAATATAATGATCACTTTTAAATGCTGACAATTGTCACTGTATCATCTGTTCACCTGTAATAGGCCTCTCTCGCTCTCTCTCTCTCTTTATATATATATATATATATATATATATATACATACAAATTTTTATAATCAATTCTATAAAAACAGAGTACAACAGCAATAAATTAATAAATAATGCTGATTAAAAACTGATGAATCAAATATAAATTTTAGCATTAAAGATTTATTGTTTTATTAATAATATAATTGTGTATGTTCATAAATAATTTCGTTTAGAAATTTTGACATACAGTATAATAGCTATGTGTTCCTGAAGTCTTCCGTACATTTGTCTCTCATCCTCCCACATAATTTCTGTTCCACATGTCAGCTCGGAATCGTTTTACTCTGAATGCCACATGCGATTATTCATTTTCAACATCATCAAGTACAAACACAGAATGTTTGCGCCTGATGTTTCTGACAGAGGACAGAGTGTTGACTGCAAGAACAGAGCTATTTATGACTGATTTATGTTTAGTGTGCATCGAATGGTTGTTAATCATTATATTATGGTCACACTCTCCACCTACATGGAAGGGCAGATTTCAGAGCCAAATATTAAATAAAGACAAGACAGGCACGTGGTAATTCAGGATGTTTCCTCTCATGATACTTGACCATCCTGATTAAATTGTTTCCAATTACTTAACTTGTCCTCTTGGCACGGTGGGAACTTTTCTCCTGGACTGAGGTGAAAAGTTCCATACCTAACCAGCTCTCAGTAGACACGGCTATAGAGCTATATTTGGCATGACGTCTATGTGTGACACTGTACAAATGCTTCTGATGCAACTCACTTAAATACCAGACTATCAATTTAATAGCAAGCAACCCAATGGCAATAGCTCTGTTCCAAAATCATGTTTGCTACCTATATATACAGTATATATACACAAGTGTGTCATTCATTGGATTAACTATCAATGAGACCAAAAGTAAATGATAATACTATCGTTTTACTTCCTTGAATGACTACACAAATGATTGCTGCAACAGCGACAGTGGTAACATTGTACATTCAAGTTATGATCCTTTATCTTTCAGTCATTCATAATTATCAGTCGTTTAACATTAAAGAGAATAACTTCAAAGTTTTTAACACTCCTATGTAGTTGTTTCTGAGTAATATATATAAGAAAATAAAAGTAAAAACATTTTTTGAAGCTTTGAACTTTGATTTTTTGATACATGTATCACACTAGTTTCCTTCTATGGCAGTAAACATACAATATTTTACTGTATGTACTGATAACAATCACACATATTTAAATAATACATTTAAAGAATATTTAGTTACATTTGTATTTTACTAGTGGAAAAAGAATACTTTAATTACATTTCAAGTCAAGTCAAAATTCATGCTTTTTACTTCTTATAAAGAACAAAATACATATTTAACAGGTTACTATGAATTACATATTGCTTCTTAAATACATATAACATATATATAATTACTATATATATAATCATCTATTTCAGAACCTAAGAAATAAACGTTTGACTGTTGTTTATTTGTTTTTAAATATGGAAACTGTGTAACACTTTACAATAAGGTTCCATTTTAAAAAATGTGTTCATGAAAAATACTTTTAATTTACTAACACCTTAGAAACAAATTGTAGGCCTTTCTGTTAATATTAATAGGCTATAAATCTTTTATTATTTACTGTGTGCTATCTACATAAAAACATAAAAAGCCAAAGACATTGTTTTACTAGGTCAACATGACTTGAGATTACATACAGTGTAAGTTGATGAAGCCCAAGCTGCGTTAGTTAGTAATGCTTTGTTTCTGATATTCTGAGATCAGATGTTTTAACACAAGAGTGTTTCAAAGTAAATGACTCACCTCATTCTCAGAGCATATGCCTGCTGGGACACATGTCATTACCGGATTTCACACACGCTATGTACCCTTTCTAAAAATGACACCAAAACTTAATAACAAAGACTGATATCCAGGAAAATATGTCTTATGAGCGGCTCATGTTACAAAAGTTTGATAACTGATATAGGCAAATAGAAAAAAGCAATAACTGGTTTGATATGGTTACCAAAGTAAACATTGTTTTGTTTTGTTTTTCACAGCAATATTGATTCATGTTTGGGTTCTGTGGCTTTCCGGATTTGCTTGCAAACTCTTTTTGTTTCGAGGTTCATTTGTGGATTCAAGCTACAGTATGTTAACAGTATACAATAATAACCAGACCTCTTTTCATTTATTCACAGACATGAGAAGCACATGATGGAAGTATGCAGCTTCCCGGGAATCCCGTCCCGACAGCTGGGAGTCATGCAACCAGAAAATGTAAAATACAAATCTTGACAGTTAAATTGAACTTTTATTAATTGTCACATCATCAATGTTAGCAACTCATTCACTTATTGCACATCCTATGATACAAATGATTTACACACAGTACACTGTTAAACAGCCTGATAATGTACATTATACAATAACGTGGCTGAAATTATCCCTTCAAAATGCATTATGAGCACTGCTGCATGCTGATTGGTCAATCCAGTGTATCAATGCAAAATCAGTAGACCAGCTATTAACCTGGAAAGAGGACGCTAAACGAACGTGCTTAATAAAATGGCATGTTTATTGCTGTTATTGTGAAATTCACTCTGCTGTGTGTCAAACTGAAAAATATTTCAGACGTTTGTAAACATTTTACAGTAAGGCCTCAACGTTGATACGTTGATGAGCAATTCATTTGTTAGCGTATTTATTAATATGCTAGTACCACTGTGTGTTGTTAGTTTATGTACACTGAAAAAAGTATATTAGTATATAGTATTTTTTTAAAGGTAGGTGGATGCAATCAATTTATTTTAGCTACATTTAAATTAAAAAAATCAGTTGACTAACATTTATTTAAATGTAGCTAAAATAAATTGCAACCACTTAAATTGTAATAATGTATTAGTAAATGTTGATATTTATGGAGGACCTTACACATGGGAATAAATACATTTTAAATTAAACAAATGTTTTTATTTGTTTTAAAAAATAATAAATTAATAACATACTAAACAAAGATTTAAATTAACAAATTTAATATATATATATATATATATTTTTTTTTTTTTTTAATTAGCAAGTCAATTATTCCTTTTTTGATTTTCCTATTATTACATTTCCATTTTTTTATTTTTGCAAGTTTGGTTCTCCATAGATGTTTACATGGAAATGAATAAATGCTTTAGTAAATTTTATTATTAGTTATGTTAATTTATGTAGCTAACAAATAGAACCTTACTGTAAAGTGTTACCGTGATGTTTATTATAAGAACTCGCTGTGTCTTGGTTATAGATCAGAGCACTCATAAGGCATTATGAAGGGAGGGGAAAAAAGCTCTGCCTCCTGTGATGTCATAACGGCAAATTTGAGTTGGAAGCACATGAGTTTCTACCGCAGAGCTGCTTGCCAGGGTCTATGTACATGTATTACTTGCAGTGAATGATTTAAACACTTCAGTTGTGTTAAGAACATCATACTACGGTATTATTTCTACAGTATGCATGGAATCTTCTGTATGAATACTGTATTCCATCCACTATGCAACACACTCAACTTGACCTTCAGTTTATAGTGTGATGAGTGAAAAGTAAATCGTATCAACCACGAGCAACCTTGCTGACTCATTTGATTGAACCGCTAAAGGTTAAGACATTTTGAGATAAAACTGCATCAGAATGAGATATGTTGATTAAAACATGCAATGCCACGAGGTCATGTGACAGCAGCAAGAAGCGTTTATGATTGCATACGGTTTAAAATGTGATTTAAAGTACAAATAATTATCTAGTGCATACTGTGCAGGTATGCTAATATTCCTTTCGGAACATACAGTCACACACAGTATGTACTGTACAGCTCCCTTTATGAGAACACAGCCTTCACATTCTCTGTTCACGTGGCATACTACACATTTAATCAGATCGGTTTAAAAAAGTCAACATGAAAGTCGGGCTTCTTTTTCAAAACAATTCCTGATTTGCTATTATTGCTGTAAACTTGCGTTCATGTTAACCACCATTAAATTGCTGACTTGAAGAAACAGTTAACCAAAATTGATCTGAAATTTTCTGAAAATGTCCTCAAACCTAGGCCATACAACATGAGTGTGTGTCGTCATGGTTACAGATTTGAAGAAATGTAGCATTAAATCAGTATCTCAGCAACGGATCCTCTGCAGTGGATTAAACAGCTGATAAAAACATCACACAATCCACAATTTTGTCCAGTGAAAAAGAGCATCTCCTGTTGTCTCTCACATCAAAATCCATCCACATATTTGTTTAGAGCCGTTTAGGACTGTTTTGACTTGTAAAGGCTTGATCTGTGCATTATGTAACATTATTATGGATTATGTACTCGTATTTTAGTTAAAAATGCCTTAGTAATGGATCTGTTTCTAACAAACACTCAACTTTTTTCTTTTCCAACTGCTTGGACTGGAGTGCTGTGGATTATTCGAATGTTTTTATCAGCTGTTTGGACTCTCATTGTGACAGCACCCGTTCCCATTCATTGCAGAGACACTGATCCAGAGACACATTTCTACAAATATGATGAAGAAACAAACTCATCTACATCTTGGATGGCCTGAAGGTATGGAAGCCTGTTTTTGCCAATGAATAAAAAACATTTATTTTTATTTTTTATTTTTTTTAATCTCACAAATCACTTTTCTTCTAGAAATTGCAAGTTTACTCACAAGTCTGGCTTTTTTTCTCAGTTGTGAAAAACTTCCCGTTGCCAAAAACCTACAATTCTGAACAATAAAATCAGAACTGCATGATATAAACTCACAATTCTAAGAAAATTTCTGTCTTTTTTCCCTCAAGATTGAACTTTCTAACTCACAATTGCTTCTATATTACAATTCTGAGCAGAAAAAGGCAGAGTTCAAAGACATAAACTCACAATTCAGAAAAAAACTTTATATCACACATTTGAGATTTTTAAAGTCAGAACTTTGTAAAAAGTCTTCTGAGAAAAAAAGTCAGAATTGTGAGATAAAAAGTCGCAATAACATATTCAGTGGCAGAAACAGGTTTCAATATGAAAACAAGTTTTGAATGAATCCTTTTTTGGTTGAGCTATTTTTTTAAACACTTTAAGATTTTAGAAAAGATTAAAAGACAGACAGCAAAAGTCCAAAACTATGACTTAATAATTATTTGGCGCTTAGTTGTTTTTTTTTTATAGCAAGTTGTCCAGTGAAAGATTACGCAGGCAAACATGATTTCATGTTGACTTATGAAACAGGCTGAATGTGTTTCTCATTGTGGAAGCGGCTGGCAGGTGAACATGGATAAACTGGCAACCCGCTGGCTTTAAGCATGCCACGTTTTACATCTGTACAACACAACGACTGTTACACAAGATGTTTGTACAGATGTTTTCCTCTTCAGAAACAAAACAAGTGTTAGAAAAGAGTCTGTTTTTGCTCTCATTCACACTTACTCAGCTGCGGACTGTTTGTAATCCAGGTCAAAGGTCAGTGTGTATGGAAACACTGCATTGTAGACGGAGTGCCACAAACATCGTTGTTGTGTTTTGAGATGAAGATGATGATGATTGTGTTCGTCCACATGATTGTTCTTCAAAGGAACACCTTTGGAAAATGACACGCACAGATGAATCCCTGCCTCCATCTGTAAATGAGAAAAATATGATTCACAGTCACTATATTTATCATTTTAACCCAGCTCATTTTTAGGATCATTGTGTTTTGTATCAACAGTTTTGCTTTCTACTTGTGAGAATGGACAAAAAGAGTCTTACAAAAAATAATGTCAAAAGAAGTATGTATGCATAAATTTGTGTTTATAAAAAAAAAAAGTATATATATATATATATATATAAAATATATATTTTTTGTGGCTTTAGTTTGGTTGATAATCCTTCAGATATATTATATTAATTATATTATTTAATTTATGCTCCATTTTTAATATATAAACATTTTATAGATTTAATATATTACATAATCTAGCTGAACAAATAACATGATCAAACTATTAATTTAAATCTATTACATACATCTTAATAAATTATTATAAATATATTCAAATTCTCTGTTTCTCTGTATGTAAATAAATATATTAGTGGTGTCAAACAATTGTGACTAATCACATCCATAATAAAAGTTTTGTTTACATAATATATACTGTATGTATTTACATTCTTATAATTTATGTATGTACTGTATGCATATATATATATATATATATATATATATATATATATAAACATAACATATTGTATATTTAATATTTTAAGTACAAGACATAGACTCACAATTGTGAGAAAAAAGTCAGAACAAAAATAAAAAGATAAAAATTCCTCAATTACCTTAAAAAAAATTGTGAGATGTAAACTCAGAATTCTAAGAAAAAAACGTCAGAATTGTGAAGTATTTTTATTCTGTGACAGAAAAGGGCTTCTATATAACAGCACAGTACTATAATTAGAAAAAAAAACCTTCAGAAGCGTCCTTTTTGCTGTAGGTCACAAATCAAGCGGTCAGTATAATGCATGTCACGGCAAGGTGGACGTCAGTAACACCTTCGTAGGTTTTTGCATGTCTTATGACTTAAATTTCAGTCTGTTCCTCACCCAAAGCTATCATATGACTTCAGATGACTTGGAATAAAGCCCGTCGGTCATATGGACTGCCTTTATGGGGGTTTTGTCCTTGACAGCCATTGAGAAGGAAATGGCTATGAGAATGAAAATAACAGCATGCAGGTTTGAGTAAATAATGATCCAACTGTAATTTTTGTGTGAACTATCCCTTCAGGGTTAATCCCAAACCAAAGAAAGACAGCCAGACATTCAGGACGTTGTGTTTCTGTTGGGATATCGGCCATGTGCCGGTCAGTAGTCTGGTCAAAAATAGCAGCGGTAGGCGGCAGGGTCGACGAGAGCAGCAGATGAGCTTTATGTAACAGAGCAGACGAGATTCAGAGACCCCAAATATGGCGTAAGGTCCAGAGGTCATTCAACCCACCCTGCTGCTCATCTACTGTTACAGTCGGCCGCTTGCTCTCTTACCCAATAAGACACGTCAGGGACAGGCCTCCGCTGCCACGGACGGCGGTCTGCGAAATAAAGCATTCAAAACAAACAAATCACATCTGATATCTCTGCATTTATGGCATGCATATTAAACAATCACATTAGATTTGAACATTTGCATTTAAAAGGTGGCTGTGAAAATAAATCGGCATGTTTATCCTTGATCTTTCATTCTAATTTCTAATCTATCATTGAATTAAAACAACTGAAAATGGGGAGAAAAACTCATGATGAAATAAATGTTTTTCTCCAATACATGTTGGCCACAATTATTGCTATGTCCTTTTCCCAAGATAACAGCTCTGAGTTTTCTCCTGTAACGCCGGAAGAGTTTGGAGAACACCTGATAAGAGAAAAGAGACCATTCCTTCATCCAGAATCACTCCAGATCCTTTAGATTACCAACTCCATGTTGGTTCTCCTCCTTAGTTCACCTCACTCAGGGTTTAGGTCAGAGGACTGGGACAGTCATGGCAAAAGCTTCATTTTGTGCTCAGTGACTAATTCTTGTGTTTATTTTGGATTATTGTCCCAGTGGAAGACCCAACCATGACCCATGACCCATATATTTCTAAGAGTGTCAGTGAATTATTAATTTGTTATCTGTTGGTATTTGATAGAGTCCATGATGCCATGTGTCTAAACAAGATGTCCAGGACCTTTCATCTGATCATATAAACCATTCCTATTTGTAGTTACAGTCCTGTCTGATAACTGAACATGTTTGACTATTATTTTAAAGGTTTTCTGACCCTGAAACTCAACTATTTTCTGCAGTTCTCCAGCTGTGATCTTTGAAGAGTCTTTATCCATGATTAAAGGATTTTGGGCTTTGTTTTCCCTCCTATATATATTTCTGTGATACATGAAACCATGGCTGGATATTTTCATGTTCATAATCACCCTGAAGGGCTCAAAATTGTGTATATGAATGGGAATATACTTCAGAGTTATTTTACTCATAAAAAAGTTCTAGGGGTGCCAATAACATGTATTGGAGAAAATCCCCAGGTTTAAATGATGAAAAAATACTATTTGAAATAAGACACAAGACGAAGTAAAAGTAAAAAAACTGCTTGAAGTAAAAAAACTGCTGAATGATTGAACCGAAATTAAAAACATTGACTTGTATTACAGAATTAAAGTGCATTAATGTTGATTGCCTTTTTTATTTGAAAGTAATGAATCATATACTGCATGTGTTCTAAAAAAATGTAAATGCATGATGTTTTCTCATCAAGCTTTCGCTGTCAATGCAGTGGCCTTTGAAATGTAAGTCTGTTTGATTCACACGGCCAGATTATGTGATGGCTGCTTCCCAGTTTGCATACAAACCCGCATAAATAGTATGCAAGAGAAGAATTTATCATGCTAAAATGTCAGAGGTGCTCATATGGTTTACTATTTCTAAGGGATCTCTTGTGTGCATCTATAGATACTTTGCACTGAAATTGAGGGTTTCTGATGGTTTTTTTCCTTTTTCTTTTCTTTTTTTTTTTCAAATGTAAGAACAGGCAAAGAATGTGAAAGCTGCTGCATCAATAATACACAGGTTTGAACTTATTTATTTAACTCATTAAATAATAATGAGGGATACGGTAATACCTAATGCAAGCATATGCATACAGAATTTCAGTACAGTTACAGAAGAAGTTATATATATATATATATATTTTTTTTTTTTTTATTTATTTATTTTTATTATTATTATAAATGTCCTTACCATTTAAAAAAAAGGCAATTTAATGCATCCTTGATGACAATTTTTTATGTAAAATTTTTGAGTAATGTATTGTGCGTAATATTCTATGACCATTGAAATAAATACTTTTAGTATGCAGTATGCAAACTGAGATGTAGCTTGTGCCTTCTGAAGTTATGTGTCACATACATCAAACACTTGACTGAATAAAGAGTTTCACCTCTCTGATGTCTTGGCCAGTTGTTCAAACCTGTGTGGATATAATCAAAGGTACATATCAGTGCATAGAAAAAGTGAATGAAAAACTGAGACTGTCCAATACACATGAACACACAAACACACACATAGATACATACATATACAGTATACACAGGGGGGGTGGGGGGGTTGGGGGTAGATGTACTTTTGACAACTTTTTTCTCTCCAGGTATAAGGTTATAGCCAAACGTAATAATAATGTGATCTGTTAACAATGCTCATGATAAATACGTCTCTTTAGTCCATTGCAAAGCAAATTGATTCGAAGCGCTCCAACTAGAAAACGTAATCATTTGATTCAAAACGAGACTTATACCCCACCAGTGATAAAAATAATTCAGTAGAGGCAGGGATACACCTCCCAAATCTCAGCCTATATATATATTACCATTCAGGATCATGTGATACTTTAAACTAGAATACTGATGCTGAAAATTCAGCTTTGCATCAAAGAAATAAATACTTTTTTTTAAGTGTATTAAAATAGAAACCATTATTTTTTTATAATAAAATGTTATTTTGTAATAACATTTTGAAAGATTACTGTTTTACTTGTATTTCTTATTAAAAAAATGCAGAATTGATGAGCAGAAGAGACTTCTTTTAAAACATTACAAGTCTTCTTGATTCCAAACTTTTAAACTTTGGAATATGTGTGTGTGTGTGTTATGGGCCTGGACTGTAAGAGCACCTCTCCCGTTTAACATTTGAATCATGTAAAGGCCAGAGTAATCAGATCATGTAACACCACCCCATCCCACAAGCCCCTGCGGTTTTACCTTTCTCCCTGTGCTTTGATTCGCTCCTCGTCACAACTGCAGAAAGAGGAGAACACAAACTCTGTTATCGCTCTGTCACGCATTACAAACACTGTGCATTTCTAAAACCTCACACCAGAAACCTACGACTGTTCGATCTGCACTGATACTCATTTCTTACAGCATGCAGTATGTTTGCTTTGTTTTATATTATTGCATTATTCATATTTTAACCCTATAAATAAATTTCTAAACCTGTTGCAAACCCATTCCTTCTGTCATCTGATTGATATTTATTTTTAATCAAGTAAAGTTCTTTTAGTTTAATTATAAGTATTTGTATATATAAATACTCACACATACAGTATATACTGTAAACATATTTACTTGTCTATACATTCATATTCTTATATTTAATATTATATTTTTAAATATATACATGCATTTGTTTGTATATATATATATATAGGTAAATAAATATATAAAGTACACACACATATATTATGTAAACCAAAACTTTTATTTTGAACGTGATTAATAAATTGCCAGCATCTTCCTTCAGCTGGTGCTTCACGTGTCTTTTTTCTGTCAAATCTACTGATTTCTATAAAGCAAATGTAAGAATAATTATTAATATTTCAAGATGAGCACACACTGGACTGAAGCAGCTTCACTTGACTTGATTCTCCATGAAATCATATTTAAATGTGAATAGTATTTCAAATATGGCATTTTGAGGAATATCTGTTCATTGTACTGCATGTTTGGATCATGTAAATCTCTTTACTCTTTACTAGTAAGATATTGAGATACTGAGTGACAACTGATATCTGTATCATTTTATCACAGTATGTTTGTATAATTTTATGTGATCTCATTGATTTATAATAAACGCATCATAGTTTCATCACTTTCATGTAAATATCAGTATCTGCACCAAATTGCATATTAATCCTCAGTTTGAGTCAGAGCTTAATATTCTTACCATATCATACTATGCAGTAAAATCCATGATATTTCAAAATGTTGGGCCAACACAACAAGCGGAATTTCTATTCTCTCTAAAGGTTCAATACGTTTTTTTTGTTTTTTTTTAAGTACTTTTTCAGACTGCTAAATTTCATATGTCAGGATTAACATGTGCAACATGATACGTCGTTAATGTGAAATGTTAATTTCCACGTACAGCTTTAACCAAACTCAGTCCTGCCCTGGAGTGTTTTAGTTTAGTTCTCTGAGAAGACATCCGTGTGTCTCCTCCCGCTGGTGAAGGGCACTTACTGCAGCACACACTCGGGGATCTGCACATGCTCCATGGGAACGATCTGAGCCAGTTCCTCCAGACTCTGGACGTACCGGATCTTCTCCATGAACTTCACACTGCAGAGGAATTCAAGTGTATTGAAACACACTCCACAAACTGCTGACGGTGTTTGTGAGATGTTTGGTGTTTTCTGACCTGATGAAGGGCCGTGAGATGGCCAGAACGGTCCGGATGAACCAGGAAGGATGCGCGATGATCAGACATTTGAGATTCTTTCTCAAGCTGGGTGTTAATGGAATAAAATTAACAAAATTCATGTGAAATCCCACACCAAAACTGGTCCCAAGTATTGCTTTCAAACCATCAATCACAACCATGTTTTTGTTTACATATAATATACAGCTCTGGAAAAAAAATAAGAGACCACTGCAGAAAAAATAAGTTTTTTTTTAGGTTTTATCCTAAAAACTGTTAATCTCACCAATACACCACCAATACAAAACAATGCACGATTGTTTCATTTTTTGTG
>JAUCMU010000139.1:503449-516555 GCA_032275025.1 Enteromius treurensis
TCTGTTCAGATGTTCATTATTAATCTTTTAGCTCTGGTTTAACAAATCTTAATTTTCTTAGTTTGAACAGCAGCTACACTAATTTTGTTCCTATTTGTTCTGTTTCTACCATGGGATTGTCATCCCGTGGTAACTAGGAATTAACACCCTCCAGCCTGGATCTAGAACACTTAAGAAGAGATGATGCCAACCCCACAGAGGACTTCAGATTATGCCAACCCCACAGAGGACTTCAAATGATGCCAACCCTGAAACAACACACAGCACTACAGAACTCTGCTACTAATTTATAATGTTCGTTGTCTGTTCGATTTCGTTATTAATTGATCTTTATCTCACATCTATGCCCTATATACATGTACAAACTACTACTACATATACTGTAAAACATTACTTTGGTGTAAAGCTGCTTTGCAATGATATACAAATAAATTTGAATTGAATTGAATTGAACCTCTCCTCTCATTGATCAGAGTGACATTCTCAGTCTTCTACTTCATTACTTGAGAGATTACGGAGTCTTCTTGTTGAGACCTGATCAGCTGATTTTGACTTATGTTCAGCATCCATGTGCTATGCAGCAGTTCCCTCTCTGAAGATATGTAAAGGGAAGCAATCCAAGCAAACTCTTTCTGTTTAGCAGCATGATTTCCCTGCCAGGTTGCCTGCACTGCATCTTAGGAGAACTACTCTGTGCACTCTGCTTCATATTCTTCCATATCCAGGGGAATGCGAGAAAGTGTGTCTGCATCAAAGTTAGCTTTCCCTGGATGGTACTTGACATCAAACCGAAAGTCAGACAGTTCTCCCACTCAGCTATGTTTTACTGTACTCATGACATAGGCCATTTGTAAGCTTTGCATACATCCAGTGTCATTGGCATCGCTGCTTAATTTGGCAGACTCATCATAGAGAATTCTCTTGACAATTCCTTGCTGCCTCTCATTTAAATGTCTTACAGTATGTCAACGGGGGGATGCCACAATGAAAGTTTCACCTCATCTTCAAAAGTGGCATCAGTTTGAATCATTGCAGAGTGCGTTGATGCATTAGATCTCTCAAGGTCCACTATTTTTTCAATTAACTGCACAGTCACTGCAATTGTTGTTTCCAATAGTCATAGACACATAAGGACTAAACCTGAAGTGTACCTCCAAGAGGCCCTCGCCCATGTCTAGACATGTCAGAGTTACAGAGTCTGTGTCATGTTCTGTGGGATTTGGCACTACCATGTTGATCGGGGACTGTGCTTTTATACCGGGTACATCAATGGCACCAGCGAGTAACAAGACAACTGTTGGTTTTAGACGTTCAGGTTTTCCTTGTATCAGTTCCTCTACTATGTTGAACCCCAGTAATGGCCTTTCAATTTGTAGTCGATCACCAGGAAAGGGACACTGATTGAGAGACTAGGACCATTATTTTCGAATGGGTTCACAGTTATGATCGTCCAGCCATCAAATGGAATTGGCTCTCCATTGACAGCATAAACTTCAAGGCTGTCATGGTACCCCAGGAGTTCTCTGAGTGGTCTCACTTCAACATCTGGTAAATACTGTTCTTTCCATTTTTGATCTATTATACTGACTTGTGCGCCGGAGTCCAGTAGTGCCCTTATTGGTAAGCCATTCAAATTACAGTGAGTCAAAGCTTTACTCCCTATCAGCTTGATTACTGGATGTTTTGAAATGGTGTCTTCTGTCTCAGTGGGTGTCTGGGTTCCCTCTTTATTAACAGATTTGATTTCCTGTTTTCGTTGAGTGCCTTTTGTGAACGGTGTTCACAGCTTTTGTCTCCATAGCAGGCTCTTCGCTGAGTTGAGCACAACTTGCCATGCTGGGTTTTGAACGGGATGATGGAACTAGCCTTCAAGTCTTTCATTCTCCTCACTTGTAAACTTCATGATGTGCTTTAGAATTTCATCATCTGATATATTGCTATCTGTCAATAAGACAGCATTTCCTTGCATTTGTGTCCCAGGCCCTGGTACACAGTGTGTAAGAACACATCCTGAACCGTTGAATATAGAGAATAACTTTCTTACTAAGCTCTTCATTATTAGAAAGCATCCTCTGTACTTCTGTCTCTGTGTCAGTTCTGGCCATTCTAATGTCCCCTGATCCAGATATATTGGATGATGATGTTGAGTGATTGAGGTTTGAATGTAGTGTGTATGTCTTTGTTAATCTCATGTCATGAATACCCAACTGTGCGACTTTGTTTAACAGAATTCACAGTCTCTTGTAATGATAACAGTTCACTCATACCTTGGCGCTCTGACTCAAGCAAAAACTCCCTGGACATGAAGTTATTAATGTGATCGAAACAACTCCAGAGTCTTCTGGGTTTAGTTCTGACTGCTCTCTTCCTGGCAGTGGACCAACGATGTTGGAAACTCTGAACAGTTCATCAGCAGACAATGTGATCACACACTTCCTAATGTCCCACACTAGGCTTTTACTTGCACAATCTGCCATGATAACACTTCCCGCAGTCCCTTCCGTCACTGTCAGAAGTCAGCCATCCTTTTACCACTTTCACACGCTCTGCTACTTGACATCTCTGTAGACTTGTCGATCACCAGCACCACCACGTCTCTGGTTCTGTGATTCAGAAATCTCTGAATCAACTTCACTGCATTGTCGATCCCGGACGAGTCCCCACAAATCTGTTACCAACCCTGCCCTGGAGGTCTTCTCAACAGAAGACAAATTGTCTTTTTTTTTTTTATAAGGGAGAGAGACAAGAGCTTGCTGTTAATACAAGCAGTCTTCGGTGTTGTCTGAAGATGCCCAGGGTCGCCACAGCTCTCAATCGTCACTCGGAACTTAGAAAATGCAGCTTAATTCTCTTCAAACACATGTATCATACATTGTAACGTAATGAAAAAGCTTATCAGATATGTGTAAATACTACACACGTGCAAACAACAACTAATATACAGAACATACAAACACCACAAAATCATTGTGACTCAAATTCAGAGTGTAATTGCTTGTGTTGCTAGGTTATTAATGGTGGTTGCTAGGGTGTTTGTGTCACGAAGGTGAGCTGGCGATGAACGCTCTCCAGCGAAGGCAGGGAAACTCTGAGACGGAGATGCACAAAATGAACATTTATTAAACAAAACTGAGGGCTGAACAAACGGACATCCACAAAGCTTAAACAACATAACATTAACTACAGACACTGAACATTCCAAAAGACACGGTTTAAATACAAGACACAATCAAAGGATAATGGGGAACACCTGGACATACACGGCTGCCAGGGAGTGAACACTAGAAATGTAAACGGTGGAGACGCCCTCCAGGGTGGAGCAGCCGAGATTGCAAGTCAACCCAAATACCGGGTTGGGAACGGCGAGGGATTTCGCCGGCGCTGGCATCCCCGAGGCTGGATCGGCGTCTGCTTCTTCAGCCCCCATTTTGAACGCGAGTTCAAATATTGCCTCAATTCTCCTCGCTGCATCGGGTGGAGGGGCCAGAAGAGGTGGATTAGGGGCCGTGTGAGTTTTGTGTGGCGGTCCGGGCTGTGAAAATGAAACTGAAACCGGCACCACGCCCCGCGTAAACACAGAACGTGGCAGGACTAAACACAGAAACACGCCTATGGGGTTACAGTTTGCTTGGGGTGTTTTTTAAGTGCTTTCTAGAAAAGAGTCAAGTGTCCTTAAGACTCTGTGATAAATATATCGGTTTTATCACAGAACAGGGACAATTAAGAAGCGACACTACATCAGATCAACAGGACGGTTATTTAAAGTTTTGCACAGATAAAGCAAACCCATAAATGATGTGGAGCCATGAACAATAGCTGCTTCTAAACAACATCTTTCAGCAGCAGTAAAGGACACAATTAACCCATCACTCTCTGGCATTATGAACAGCAGTGTTTATGTATCTCATGCTGACTACAGTCAGTAATTACCCAGCAGTCTTTGCACTGTCAGAGACGCTCCGGTTAATAAGAGGGTTACAGAACTCAGTTCAGACAGTTCAGTGATAGGATGCTTATCTGTGGAAACCATAATCATGACGTTACTTTTAATGTGTGAGTCGGATAAAAAGTCCCATTTATTGTACATGCACTATCGCAGTATGATATTGTTTCAAATATCTTTATATATGGTATTTTAAAATGGTAATCTAGTTTTTACTTTGGGGATCCTAATTTATCTGAGGCTTTGAATGTCTGTAATGTTATCAGATAATATAATAATGAAATTCTTATATGCTATATTGCAGAAAAAAATTACCATGTGTAGCATTTATTTAAATATAATTATTTATTAAAATTGCAAGTAAATAAATTAAATATTATATTATATTGATACACACGTTTGATATATATATACATTATTATTAGCATAAAAACAATTAGGCTACTACATGAAGCATTCTTTTAAAATTATTTATTAGTATGATGAAGACATATATTAATAAAACCAGTTATAACAATTATTCAAATATTATTATTGATTAATATGATTTAATTTATTACATTCCTTTAAAACTGTGACCATTTATTTCACTAATAAATAAAAAAAATAGTAATAAAATATGTATTAAATAAAAAAATACAGTATTTACCGCATGAAGCATTCATAGATTACCTGACAACATACTTTTTTACAGTGTACCATGGTAAATAAAAAAATTAAAAAAGATATTATCACCGGATATAATCCCTGTGCCGTAGTAAATGTTTCATCAGAAATTGTGAGTAAGGTTTTAATGCAAAATAATCAAAAGCAGTTAAACTTTCAGTCAGTACATGATAATTAAAAGCCAAATTCAGCAAGATTTGGCTCACTGTGGGTTTATGTAATAATGTGCACTGTAGTACAGAATCAATTATTCAATCTTTTACTAGCCTCATTGTCATGGTAACACTGATGACCTCATATTTGCCTATAAATGGAAATGCATTATGATGCAAGGCTGTGCTCTTTATGTCTTAATGTGCTGTATGTTGACCCACATGCTGTTTCTGGACTGTTTATGCCATGATTCACCTTCATTTCTCCTTCATGAGCAGCTAAATAACATCCTCATCCTCAGAAATCAAAGACGTCATCAATAACAAGCCCCATGAGCATATGTTTACATCCCTGCTTTCATAGCAGAGGTACAAATCTGCTTATAAGCAAGTACAAATTAATCAATAGCAAAAACAAACAAAATCAATGTGTACTGTTAGTGTATATATACTACCGGTCTGAACTTAATTAAATAGATTTTTGAAAGAGACTCTTCTGCTCACCAAGACTGCATTTATGTAATTAAAAATGTGAAATACTATTCTAATTTAAAATAGCTGTTTTCCATGTGAATATATTGCAAACTGTGATTTACTTCTGTGATCAAATCTGTATTTTCAGCATCATTACTCCAGTATTCAGTGTCACATGATCCTTCAGAAATCATTCTAATATACTGATTTACTCAAGAAACATGTCTGATTAATATTAATGATAAAAACAGTTATGCTGCACAATATTTTTGTGGAACTGTAACTGAAGAGAAAAAAGAAAAGCATTTATTTTAAAAAAAATCATTACACGTCTAACATTAGATGTGCCTTTACTGAATCTTTGGATCAATTTAATGCGTTGTTTCTGAATAAAAGATGAAGATGCACTGTTTTTAACATTGGTAATAATCAGAAGCAAACAGTCAAAAGTCAGATCACAATTTGATCCAAATTAAATTTATCTCTTATTTATGTCAAAAACTACTCTTTCAGCCTCCCTACGTTGCATTTTAAATTGAGCACAATGCATTGTGAGATACAGTATCTCATGCACCTTATCATACTGCATACTTGGCAAATGTTGTAGATCAGCTTCTGTGCATGCAGAAGATGCACAAACTGTGCACAAGTATACATACTGCAAGAAAGGTATGTTATTGTGAGCACTGAATGATAGTTTATTACCGTGGGAAATCGTCGTCTTGCCACTCGTCTTTGACCTCCATGTTCTCCATGCGTAGAGTAGCTTCAGTGGTTCCCATCCTCTGCTCCCGTCACTCTGATCAACACAATCACACAAAGTCAAAGTCAAGTCAAAAGTCAACGTCAGCTTTATTTGTCTCTGCCACATGTACAGGACACACAGAAAACTGAAATTGCGTTACTCTCAAACGCTTGCTGGATAACAGATAACATTAAATACACATCAGCACAATATACACTATATTCTCTAAATTATTAGCTAATGACGTACACCACTCTCCTCAGTCACATGATGAGGAATTAAGGTGGCATGGTTCACACGCCAAAGCTTCATATTTCGATTAAAGGATTGTGAGTTTTGAGTTTTGAACTTGACTTCAAAGTTGACCATATACTGTGCAGAGCCCTCCACTAATATTGGCACCGTTGGTAAATCTAAACAAAGGTGGCTGTGAAAAATAAATCTGCATTGTTTGTCCTTTTGATCTTTCATTCAAAACATTTACAAATTTCTAACCTATCACTGAAGCAAAACAATTAAAAATGGGTAGAAAATCTCATGATGAAATAAATGTTTTTCTATCCATACTTGTTGGCCATAATTATTGTCACCCAATTATTGCTACCTTCTTTTCCCAAGATAACAGCTCTGAGTTTTCTCCTGTAATGTCTGTAGAGTTTGGAGAACACCTGATACTGTAAGAGAAAAGAGACCATTCCTTCATCCAGAATCACTCCGGACCCTTTAGATTACCAGCTCCATGTTGGTTCTCTAACAGAGTCAGTAAATTATTGATTTTTATCTGTTGATCATAGAAGCCAGTCCACTTTAGTTCGAGTCCTGTCTGACAGCTGAACATGCTGGAGATTGTTTTTGATGAGCGAGGAGAATTTTTCTTAAACACCTCCTGAACAACATGTGCTGATGTAGGGACTGTTTGACTATTTTTTAAAAGTTTTTCTGGCCCTGAAACTCAACTATTTTCTGTAATTCTGTAATTAAAAGTCTTTAGAGTTTTCTGTTTTTAACTGTCTTAAACTTACTTTAAATACATTTTTTTTTATCATTTTTAAATCATTATAATCAATCAGTTTTTACATTTTTTGTTTTTATGATTGTTCTACTTTTTTTTGTGATTATTGTTTTATCATTGTTTTTATGATTATTCTACTCCTTTTATGTAAAGCATCTTAAATTACCTCTGTGTATGAAATGTGCTATATAAATAAACTTGCCTTGCCTTTAGTCACTCAAACTCTACTCCTCGCCGTGTATTAGGATGATAGAGACACACGTCCTCTTCCAGGCAGCTTCCAAACATTGTATGTAGATTGGAGTGCTCAAAATTGTGCATATGAATGGGAATTTACTATACTACAGAGATATATTACTCATAAAAAATTGTAGGGGTGCCAATAATTGTGGTCAACATGTATTGGTGAAAAACATTTATTTAATCACAAGAATTTCTCCCTATTTATATACATCCTTAATACATGTACCTGGTCTTATTTTCATTTATCTTAAATACAAAAAAATAAATAAAATAAAAAATAAAATAAAATAAAAATAAAAATCATATACAATAGGCATAAAAAAAGACTAAAACTACTAAAACTAAAAAAAGCAACATTTCTTAGTTTCTATATAGAATCTATAAGGAATATTAAAATCTATGTAGACACTTACAAAAAATTATAAAAACAACAAAATTACTATAACTACAATTAAAAATGAAAATTAAAAATAAAAACTATACGAATGAAACTAAACTATACAAAAATTAAAACTATATAATTAAATTACAGCCTTTATCTATTTTCATTTAGTTGAACACAAAACTTAACTTAACTAAAATTCAAATGATAAACACAACAAAAGAGAACCTCCCCCTGAAAGTACTGTATCTCAGTGATACAAATATAACAGCAGTGCATGTTACAGACACTGTGTATTAGTGATGTTTGAACAGACTGTGTTGATCTGCTGCAGATCTAGTCTGTCTTCAGCTGTTTAACCAGCATCCACCCACCTGTCAAACACAAACTCCCTTCAGCATCCAATCAGTTCCACGCAGAATAATCAAGATTTATTTCCCTGAGTGTCCCGTTTACTCTGTGTAATCATAGCTGCAGACAGCATCTCATGACTCGTGTGGTCAAACACTCACAGCAGAAGGAGTTTCTCTCAGCAGGCGTTGGTCTGTGTATGTGTTTCAGCTCCAGGCTTGTTGATTTCTCAGCTCTGCACTGAATCCATTGAATCTGACTCTCGGGTGAAGCTGGTCCTGTCTGTAGATCCTCAGACAAAGAGAGCGTCTCAGGATCTGGCCATCATCATCATCATCATCCAGAAACAACAACACACAGATTCCTTCTGAGCAGCGATCAGATGTGTTTGAGAAATCATGGCAGACGAGCACATAATCCTGCTCCAGATCACGTCACAGCACCTGTTCCTCTGTCCTTCTCTCTTTTATACACCGCAACCTTTCCCAACCTTGCTGTATCTGGAACAAGCTGCAAAAGATGGACGTCTCCTCGCTGTTCCCTAGCAACTGCATCCCTGTCTCTCCATCCCGGCACAATCTCTCCTCTGTCTCTCTCTCTCTCTCTCTCACACAGCTGCTGAGGGGTCTGGGCCGCGTCTGTAAACAGAAGGCCATCCCTCGGCCTCCTTTGATTGGTGGAGCCATGTTTCCTGCTGCGCTCTGATTGGCCGAGGCACTATGTGATGATGTCATCTGTTTAGTCCTCAGGAGGCTTGAGCTCGCAGGTTTTGTGATGAAATATCACATTCACAGTCCATATAGGCCAGGAAATAAGTCACATAATGCTTCTTTACATAACACTTGATAAATTATTTAATTTTTTGGTAAGTGCAATATTCATATTTAATATTTGTATTATATGTAATAATAAAATTTTATTAATAATATATTTCTTTATTTATGGTAATATATTTATTAATTTACTTTTAATAAATTAAAATCAGGAAAATCAAACAAAACAGTTTTTTTAAATGATTTATAATAATAATAATGGTTATTATTATTATAGTTGTTGTTGTTATGCTATAATTATTATATTAGAAATAGAAATTACTATTCTGATTAAAATAATAAAATAATAATAACTCACATCAGTTATACTACTATAATTACAAATTACAATTTTTATTATAAATATACCAATCAATGTGATTAAATGTTATTAATATAGTATAGTTCAAATATTATAAATAAAATCATTAAAAAAATGTATTGGAAAATATAAAAAAAAACTTTTTATGGCTATTATTAATATCATACATTATAATCACAATGACAGTTATAAAAATAAAATAATAATGTTTTTTTCTTCAACTTCAAAGTACAGTAATAAATATTAAAACAATCATTATAATTATTAACCACAGTTATAAATAAAAATAATAATAATAATTATTATTATAACAATTATTTAAAAAAAATTGCATTAACAACATCAACACAACAACAGCAGCTGTTATTCTTGTTGTTGTTGAATAATAAAGCGGTTTGGGATTTGGCTTTGCAGGGCCATTTGGGAAAATAAATAAGACTGAGAAGCTCCCAGGCAGTATTTAATGTGCTTTTCTGCACTGACTCAGACTGCTGAATGTATACAGCCATAAACATCATAAACTCTTTTTACATTTGCCCTCAAATGGTTTTGTCAGTCCCAAAGATGACTTTATAATGGACGAGAGTGAATCTAGTGTGTTTGAGACGGAGCCTGAGGTTTCTCTGTCGGGACAAACGCTGACCTGAAACATCAGAGTCCATTAAAGCCCTCTCCATCATTCAGCACGGCCAGTCATGTGGAATTTCCTTCTGTATTTCATCCTCTCATATCTCTCTACATACTGTACATGCAACAATCGAAAACAGCAAAATGATTTATTTCAGCATCAGATGCATTTGATTTCACACAATATACATTTGTACCAGAAGAACAGCTGTGAACATTGAGGCTTATATTGTTGAAAACATTCTAAATTAATTCAATATTAAATTCCTTCTGCCACGTATCTGGTGTTTTTGTCTTCAGAATGATAAATATGATATTAAACTGTTAAAGCTGTGTTCAGAGCTGTACTTTACTAAACTCACCACAAGATGGCTCTGGAGTTTATGCAAATTTCCAGCAGGCTCCTGTCAGCAGCAGCAGAGCAGAACAACTTTGTCTAATGACTAAAATAAATCAAAGCGTTCGGTGTTTCAGCTTTATATGTGTGAGCACTCTTCACACAGAGAACCACGAAGATGTGCCAAAGTCTACTTTACTCTAAAAATTTCATTTCAGAATGTGATTTAAAAAGAAATAAATACACTTTTAAAAATCACTGTAACACTGTGCCATAATAAAACAAGCAAACAAGACAATAATAATTGTCTAAAATTATGTACTTCATTTGCTGCGTTATTTTGTATAGATATTATACATGTAAACATAAACAGGTTAGAGTTAACTGTTAGAGTTACTATTAATATTTTGATTAACATATTTGTAGTTTTTTATAATTAATTTAATTTGAATATTTCTTATTTCAATTAACAAAAAACAATAATAACTGTATGGTTAATAATAATAATTAGTTAATAGCTTAACTTTTATTTAACTACTATTTTACAAGTGTAAAATAATTAACTATATAATAATAGTTTTACCTAATATTTTATTTAATCTTCATTGCAATTAAAAACAAATATATTTTTAGTTAAACATTGTATATTGTATATACTGTAATGTAATTTTTATTCAGTTTAATTTTTGCTAACAGCTTCAAGTTTATGTTTCAACTTTTAAAAAGTATTTGTGATTAAAAAAAGTGTATGATGTTAGAAAAGCAAATATATATTACACATGTACATTATACCTGTTTATTTTAAAAGAGTTATTTGAGTATCTTTGAGAAGCTGTTATATTTTAATATTTTGAGTAAATATTTTATTTTTTTCTTATAACTTAGATTTTTATCTAACATTTGTATTTATTTTTTATTATTTCTTATTTCAAAAAAAGTTAATTTGTTTATAGTTTAATTTGTAGTTAATTGAATAGTAAACTAACTAAAAACTGATTATTAATAATAATAATAAATATGTTTTGGTTTCAAAAAAATTGCATAAAAGGTTAGTAAAAATAATTTCATAAATAACAAGTTGTTCATTTTAATGATTGTTAACAATCACAGCTTTATGTTCATGTTTCAACTTTTCAATTTATTTGTATAATGATAAACAAGTATTACATTACAAAAAAGCATTTCTCACAAGTTGTCTCAGACTTTTGAACAACGCTGTAAATCTTTTCTGTTAATAAAATGAATTGACACTATAGTTATGTATTTCAGATCTGCAGTATTATGCGTGAAGACAATAGCTGTTTGTCCTTGGCTCAAGGTGGGACATTTATAATGAGCTAAGCTCTTGAGCCGTTTTCATTACCCTCATCTTCATCACAGGGGCCAAATCTGGAACTCACACACCTCTATTGTCTTCATAGTGTTGTCGTTGGTCCAAAAAACCTAAAGCAGCCTGCATTTCCCAACTGCAAAACTTACTTTTGGAAAGCCGCGGGTCAAATACTAGTGGATAGTGAACTAGTGGATCGCTTCTTCAGGCCTAAAATCAGAGGAGATGTCGTTCCTCCTGCAGCAGATGTTGGGGGACAAACTGAAGAACATGACCGGAGGAAAAAACGACGGAGAGGAGACTGAGGGCGGGAAAGAGACGGCGGAGTCTAAAGGAATGAGCCGAGAAGAGTTCGAGGAGTATCAGAAACAGCTCATAGAGGAGAAGTGAGTCAAACTGATGTGTTATACCTGCGTGCGAGTTTATGAACGCAGTGACCAATCAGAGGCATTCTGATGAAACAGCATTTCAAATTCTCTCATCATAGACAATAAAGTGCAGAAAATATGTAAATAATTGAAGGCAGCTTCAGTGATTATATCCTGAGCTTCTGAGAAAGATGACTCACATTAGACTGAAGACACGGGCCGCTTCACTTCTTAGCTCGCTTTAATTTATTACATATTTGAACTCTTTTTTTGTTTTTCATGCTTTTGAAATAAAAATTGTGAAGCTTTGATTTTCTAATTCTTAAAAAAGTCTTTATCAAGAGTAATAATTAATAATATTGGAGCTTTGCCATCTAATGAGTTTTGTTTTTTAATTCATGAGCTATTTACATTATGCATATACATAAGCAGCATTAAAAAAATGTAGCGTAAAGCTGAAAAAAGTCAAATAAATTGAGTTTATAATGCTGAGACAGATTAAACTGGTTTAAATTAAAGTACTGTATGAAACAGCAACATAGACACATTTAATAAAGTAATTGTATAACTGTGCTTACAAAGGTTCAGCTAATATAGACAATATTAACCACAAAATGATTCGTATTCTCATCTATTTTGGTCTCTTTCACTGAATCTCATTGGATGGTATGCATACTTGAATATCAAGCAGATATTTTGCTGAATACTCAAAAAGTATTGATAATGGAAATTTTAGCAGCGATAAACAAATATTCTTTTTCATTGAGCGCTAAAATGGAATAACGCATGCAAGTTTATGTAACTGAGCAGTGATGGAGAGGACCAATGAGAGGGCAGAAAGGGAATGTCATTTGACCACCCGACACATTTGTGTAGTGACGAACAACACAGTGACAGACATTAACAAGTAACTTTATTATACATTTTTTTGATCTAAGATCTATATTTTATTTCAGCCTTTAACAAAAACTGTTTGTTAATAGCTGTAAAACCGAATAGTTCACCTTACTTAGATATAGTTAGTAAGCTGTACTTAGTGGTTATACTTACTAGGTTTTAACAAGTTACAGCAACTTTCAAGGCAAATAAAACAATTAACTTACTTGCTTTGAGGGACACTTACTTAAAATATTCAAGTAGCCACAAAGAAACCAATTACACTAATAAAGCAGTGAGAGGCAGCAGTGAACTAATTTGTTGCTAATGCACAAAACATCGACAGAAGAAGAAAAATTCCCCCATGTCTGTTACAGTATATTTCATTAGCTGAATTCACTCGTTTAACAAAGTCATCTTCAATGTTGCATTTTCAATACAACTGAACATCACATAAGAGTTTCCT
>JAUCMU010000139.1:546667-561913 GCA_032275025.1 Enteromius treurensis
AACTTTTTAATTAACAATGAATCATAAAGAATTATTACAGTACACCATTTTAAACTTTGATCATAATAAGAAATGTTTCCTGAGCAGACAATTATCAAATTAAAATGATTTCTGAAAGATCGTGAGACACTGAAAAATGGAGTAATGTCATCACAATAATAATTTAAATTTTAAAATATATTGAAATCAGTTTTAATTTTAAACTGTAAAAAATATATTTTCACACTATTACTGTTTGTTCTGTATTTTGACATACATATAATAATAAATGCAGCCTGGGTTAGCATAAAATACTTAAATTGTTTGAGAAAAAAAAAGTTATTAGACTATTATGTTTGAATAGTTTGTCTTATACTGTTTGTAATCTTAATTAGTTACCAATAACTGCAGTCTCACCTGTGATGGGTCGAACACGGACCTTATAGCCCTGCACCGGTCCTTCCGCCTCTTTCCATTTCATCTGCAGCCGATCTTCAGTCAGAACAGTCAGCTTCAGACGGCCTAGAAATGCATACAAAGACTTAATGCAACATGCTTTGTTGGAACACAAGTTCAAAACAAATTATTAGCATAGATGCATTAAGACTAATAGTCACTTGATAAGTCTTCAGCACACACAATGAATATACGCGTAATAGCACAAGTCAGATGAGGGACAAAAACAAGCCTGTAACCCCTTGAATCATGGGAAACAAGCTTTGGAGAATGAAGCTAAGACATGTATGTCTTGAAAGTCTTTCTCTAAAAGCATCTCAATGCCCCCCCCCCACCCCTCTACTTCCCCTCTGAGAAGTTTTAATATTTGAACAGGAAGTTTTTTATTCATTCCTCCTTTTCCTTCATCACTGTTCTCTTGCTCAACTCTGCCCTTGTCTTCATCTTATCTGCATAATTTCCACATGCCAGCTTGTCACAATTCCCTCTTTCATGTTCCCAGCCCCGTCTTCCCCTCTCCCCAGCTGTCCGTGAGCACTCAAAGCAGGCCCTGTAATGCCCTGCAGGGTAACAGGGGGTTGAGGACCACAGGAAATCTGCTTTACATTGGGGTTAAAGGTCAACCTGAAGGGGCTGCATGCATGTAAAGTCATAGCCCAGTTACAAATGAGGATGAGTGTTACAATGAGGATACAATGAGAGAGATCTTTGTCTTCTCTTACTGTAGTGTCTTTAAGCTCCTGATTATGTTATTAGGAGAATAAAATTGGGGAAATTATACAATGCTGGGTTAATACACTAAAAAAAAAAAAAAAAAAAAAAAAATATATATATATATATATATATATATATATAAATGCTGTCACATCCAAAAGTTTTTGTTTATGTAATATGTGTGGGTAATATGTATATTTATTATGTATATATAACATACATACATACAGTATTATATAGGTTTTTTTATTTAGATTATTTTTTTTTATATAATTATTTACAAATTACATATTTATCTTAATCGAGTTTATATTGGATATAAATGTATTTAATATACAAATATAATTTTTTTCTAATATATATATATATATGCATGTGTGTGTATTTATATATACATAAATATACAAAAACCACACATGTATAATGTAATAATATAATATACATAATCAGTTGCACCTTTCAGGGTGAAATTCAGTAGAAATAGTTTCTTACGATATCATTTTCAAAGTGTGGCAACAGATAAATATCCATGCTCTGCATTAACTGGCAGTGGATCAGAGGCAAATGGAAGCTTTCGCACAGCAGCACCACTAACCCATAAGTCAACAAATGTGCGGCCAACTGCTCAGACAAGAACAGTTTGGAAAACACACGCGCAGCATGTATCCTCTAGGGATGACAGGGATAACAAGAGGCCTACAGAGGACACATAAATTATTCCAAGCATTTTTAAGGCAAATTTCTTTCCCAAATGTAGCAAGATCCACAAAACGCTGTGTGCAGTTGTCTAGGGATTCCACAATGTTGCACAATGGCCTCGAGCAGTAAGTTTGCATTCTAGACTATTCTTTTCTGGTGTACTGCTAACCAAGAATTTCCTTCCCTTGGGGAAGATACAATTTAGATTGAGGTGGAAAAAAAGCAGTATCATTTGACAAAAAAAAAGAGGTTAAAATGTTAGTGTTTCTGCACAGTTAAAGGTTTTTCATTGGTTTGTAAAATTACAAAACACTTTTCTAGCAAGTGGGTTGTAAATTCGGTCCTATAAGAAGGACTGTTAGGAATGCAGATGACATTTCACAAACAAAACAGTAGCTGTGTGATTTCTGACAGTATTTCAGATGCTATCATAACCACAAAGACAGAGCAAATGATCTGCAAATGCATTACTAATGTTATATCTAAAAACGGTTCTCCGAGGCAAATGTGATATAATATAGGTACAAATATATTAGTATAATACCAACCTTAACATTCAGTACACAGTTATAAGATAAAATGTATTACCTACAATTGGAAACTACCAGTAATACATGATTTGTATACATATAGTCCTTTCTGCAAACTGAATTACGAATATTTTAAAACTACAACACTACACACTTCACCTTAAGTAAATAAAGGGAAAATTTGTGCACCGAAATATAGCTTTGTGTGGACGGCTATTTTTGTTTGTGGGCATGCATGCTACTTGACCCTTTATTTAATTTTGAAGTGCACAGGCATTGCATTTTGGTTAGAAAAAAAAGACATCTAATTATGGAAGCAATTTTCCTTGGCTGGCCATATTCATGGAGCTTGCAATAACGACTAGAGGAGATTTTACTTAGTTCAGCCTCATCAGCCAGTATTTAACTGTGCACAAACAGTTTCCATATGTTTACATTCTCATTACCTTTGATTACCTAACCAGATCACAATTCATCATCCAAAATATTAATATTGGTGCATATCTAGCAAATGAGTGGCTTGTGTAAAAGATTAAAGGCAATATATGACCTTGGGAATGGACTTCAGAAACCAGCATCAGGAGAAACGTCACCAGGATGAGTGTCTTTCGCTCAGAGAGGACGGGAGGAAAGCTGTGGGCCATAATGATCACGCTTAGAGACCTGTGGGAAAATGGTCACTGTAAGCAAGGCGAAAATTCTTCTGTGCACTCCAAACAAACATCAAAGCAAATGTGATCATTATAAAATAAACATAAAGCTGTTGTTTTCTGATGAGGACTCATAACAAGAGCATCCCAAACCTTTTAACGTCGCACAATTTTAAATATACTCCCTTTAAGACAGACAGAGAGAGAGATGGGACACTTAAAGAAAAGGCTGCCCCAAACTGGTCATTACAAACCCATTGAAGACTATTACAAGACGAGGGAGGCAAAGCTGAACACCTGTTATATATGCATAACCAGACATGTCTGCAAAATCTGACCGATTACAATCCAACCTGTGCACATCAAAAATGAATGGAGAGAACAGAACAATCTTCTCAGCAGTCAGCTGGTAAATATTATGTGTGAGAAGAGCAATTATTTGACACCTATTTTAATTGGACCCCCTCCCTCCCTTCGCTTTGGGCCATAATAAGACGGCATTTACATGCATTGGCTTGTTGTACTGTATAAAGCAGAAATAGATGATAGCAGGAACCTTAAAGCTCCGAAGAGTTAAATCTGTTGTGATACCACACCTAAAGTGAGCTGTCGAAAGCTATTACCGCAACACAAGAGCATTATGAAACCCCAAACTGAAGCAGCCCGCAAAAATGACATGAACTGCGTATTAGTAGAGGGTTAGACTTGACCGTCTTGCTTGTAATTAACTCAAACTTGACTTATTGCTTAACTCAGTCACAAACGTAAACCAGAATGAACAACTACAAAGCGTCAAAGCGAATTAAAATATAGGATTCTAAACAGCAACAGCTTCTGTTTTTGCAGCAAAGCAATGAGAAACACAAACTCGCATCAGATATATAACTCAAAGAAAGGTCTATTAGGCTAGGTCGTTTACCTGAAGCTGAAGAGTGTACCTGGCGCATTCCACACAGGTAAGGGATGTTAACACATTGAGTCCCGGTCACTCACTTCGGTCTCTGCTTCGGTTGGGTTAGGTGTGAAATCTGATACGGGTGCAGTGCCCTCCTCTAGTGATAGAGAGGCGGGGGGAAAGTCGGTCAGAGTGGTATATCAGCTGTTCTGCAAGGCTCGAGAGAAAAGAGAGACTGCTGGCCAAAATGTTGTCAGTATGTTTTTGCGACACAGGGCCTAGATTAAAAAAGTGTCTTGCTTTTTTATATAAATAAACAAACTTTACCAGAACTGTCCTTATGCTGTATAGGCTACAATGGTGCTGATTGCTTACACTCTGCGTCTTTTTTGGGGAATTCCGTCTGCATTTGGCCTACCAAAATTAAAAAGCTTCCCATACCCACATGCAGAGGTGTTTATGCAAAAGATTGGTATCATTTTAAAGGAAACCTTTTGAAATTACATAAAACACTGTTGAAATTGATTAAAATTGTTGTATATATTGTCTGTGTTATAATAAAGACAAAAAGAAAGAGGCGGTTTTTTTGGTTGTTGTTGTTGTAAACTGAAATTTGAAAGTGTATAGTTCAGGCCCTGAGTCCCTCAGCTCCCTGCAAACAATTTCATTTGTTTCCAACACATGCCAGCAAGCACATGAAAAAGGAAATTTATTTCTATCAGAATCTATGCAAGAGTTATTCTATTCCAACTGTAGGGAAGAATAAAAAATGTTTTCGTACAATTTACATAGTGTAATTTACGTGTAAATAAATGTGTTACAGTAAAATAAATATCAAAGTGATTCATATCTGCATAAAATAGAGATTCTAAGCTTTCAAATGGTACCACATATGGGTCACCAAATGGGTCCGCAGAAAGCAACAGTTAAAATAAAATAAAAAAAGTTAATTTGCTGAAAATGTGCTCACCCTCAGGCCATCTAAACAGTAGATGAGTTTCTTTCAGATTTGGAGAATTCACTCCTCTGCAGTGAATGGGTTCCGTCAGAGCACATTTTCAGCTATTTAGTTTTTTTAAAATTTATAGTTGAACTGCTCAGTGGCCCTTACTAGGTCGTGGGTGTAGTGGCCTGGCCTTGCCTGCCCTTGCAGGTTAACGGCACCAAGCCAGCCTGTTAAGAAGATGAGCCGGCCATCCATCAGCCCTCCGCAGGGGACAGAGCGAGGGGGGTGGGTCTTCACCCCTACGATCCGGCCTAATTGCCCCATGTTCTGCTGCTGGTTTCCTTGCTTCAGTGACACAAAACACACACACAAACATATGGTCCTCCTAAATCTAATTACATAAAGTTTAATAAATGTAGAATATACACATCCTCTATTTCCTCTCAAGCATCATATTTTGCAGGACAGAATAATAAAATGGAAGTATGTATGCAGTTTTAGTTATAATGTGAAAAGGATCTTCTTGTGATGTGGCTAACCTGGCTGTCAGTGCGCCCTGTTACATGACATGTGATGAGTGTCGACTGATGAACGTGAACTGAAGGTCAGAGGTCAAGAGGCTGACCGGTGCTCATTTTGACAGAAGACGTCAGTTTTGGGATTCTAGGTGGACGCTGACTGGTTTAGATAAAGAAATTTCGCTTTAGTTCTGTTTAGAAGAAATCCAAAGTCTTGTGTCTTCAAATATCATCAATGCACTGCAGACACTAATTTTCTTGCACAGTGTTCTTGTTTTGTTTCAATAAATAAACCTGGTTTTCAAAAAGAACTAAATAAAAATCTAAATGAAGTGGAGTTTATGTTAAAAACAACAACAACACAAAAAAAGTCAAATAGGGTAAAAAAAAAAAAAAAAAAACACGCACACTTTTTTCCCCTTTTTTAAGTGAATTAAGTGAATTTATAGTTAAACTAGAGGAAAATCTGTCAGTCTGGATAAAAAAAATATTTAGCTTTAACATAGTTTAACATAATTTGTCAATGGTTTAAGGAAAACTATTTGAATTATACAGACTTTTTTTTTTTTCAAAATGAAGTAGCTTTATTTTGAAAACAAGAACAATTTCATATTATTAAATATAAAAAAATAATCTTGTTTTTCCTATGAACTATACAGATTGAGTTTGTTGTTTTAAATTTTGAACATACTTAATTTTTATTTATTTATCTATTCAGAAAACAATACAATCTTGAATCATCTAATGCCAGTATTTAGAGAATAGGGTGACTGATATTCACTGCAAAAATGATTCCCTACTCATTTTGTCTTGTTTACTAAATATCTGAACATTGTTATTAATGTGAAAAAGCATAACTGTGTTCCTCAGGTAGAGCTGAAACCTTTAAGATCTCTATCAGCACAGACCACAAAAAGAGGGCCGCTGACTGTGATTCACTGCTAAATGTGTGCTTTATTTTCCTGGCTCGGGTGAGGGTCTGATAATAATGAACTGATTGTGTGTGTTTTTGGGTCCTCACGCTGTGCAGGGACCTGGAACTTGGGATGTAGTTAACTCTCTGATTAGTGGAACATGCTCTACGGTGGAAATAATAAGGGAAGCAAGCGGAATTAATCGGGTTTGATTTCTACAGCTTTTCTATGTCCTCTTCGCATGCTATAATGAGACGGTTTGGCATGGCGACAGGAGGCAAGTGAGAACGTGCTTGACCGTTGCTTTCCCTTTTTTGTGGCTTGTGAGGACATGCGGTGCGTTTGAAATCACGTTGCCATATGAGTTGCGCAATTTTTGCAGTATGCAGTGTGCATGTGTGAAATGCATTATATGTGCAAACTATGTGCATGCATGGAAAACCCAGACTAGCCTACCACAAGAATTTAATATATATTCATACAGAGTGGAATAATGCACTGCAGTGAACTTGACCTCCTATTTCCAATGTGAACTGGGAGCTCAAATAAATTTGCCTTTTTTTCTGACTTAAGACATAAAATTGGATATAAAATGCAAAAAAAAAATATTGCAAACATGCAACTCTCAAAGAAAATGGCATGGGTATTTATCGATAATCTAGCCTTACTTTAGTTTTGGCAAAAGTTTTAAATGAATCTATCTTTAAACACAGGCTGCAGTGCAATACGGAGCTGGGTTTTTACTGGTTGGTGTACACCAATAATCACTAAATCATGAATATACAAGCATGTAAGTACAAGAAACTTCTCGAACACCTGATCACAGAGTCACAGCGCCATCTACAACTGCTCATTTGAACTGCACTAACAACTCAATATGCTTGAATCTCCAGTAAATAAATAAAAAATAAGAATCTAACAGCATTTGCAAACCATTGTTCTTTTGTAATGTAATAATATTTTAGAGTGAAACAGGGCATTCAGTGTGAGAACATGTAGGGACTGTGAGTTGACTGCGGGCAGGGGCGTAGCACGAAATTCTGGGCCCTATATGCACAAGCAGTGGCCATACTACCTATGACACCATTTAATACATTAATCAACTGATGCATTTACCCAAAATGTTAGCCTTTACATTAGTTAAAACATTATTGTGATCTTAAAATTATATTTAAAGAAAAATACAATTTCACTCCTCAACTTAGTCCCACTTTTCACCCAAATACGACACCACTATCTGCGGGAATTTAATGCAAGTCAAAATTGTATTGTTGCATTGCTTTGGTATTATTTAGATATTTGTTGCAAATATTTGTTGTGCATCTGTGCATGCTTTATGGGCTAATCATGCTATCCAAGATGATTTTGTGTTGTTAACATATTTTTTCAGATAAATTTGAGACTGACGCTGACAGAAGCAGGCTATGATTCGACAGGTAATAATTGTAAAGGGTTAGAATAAAATTGAAAAGTGACAATCATTTACTAACCCTCATCTTGCTTAAAAGCATGTTTGATTTACTTTTTTTGCGGAACACAAATTAAGGTGATTAACAGAATGTGCACACTGTTATTTTGCCAATAATTAAATTAGGGAGGTTAAACCACAAAAATGTAATAAGCCATCTGTTAATATTACCATTTTTATTATGTTCCTGAAAGGGTGTAAATATTAAAGGATCAGATTATTTGTTGCAGTTGAATACACTTATTACACATATTCCTTATCAGGACCATAGCAAAATATGTAGCCAACAATACGGAATTATGTATATATTATATGTTTGTTTGTTTGTTTTTTACATAGGCCCATTACAGCTAAGAACAGAAAATTCTTGGATTGATCTACATTTGGCATATAAAAAAAAAGTAATATTTCACTCTCATTTTGATTTATCCTATGCCTTGAGGACTATTGTAGATTCAACACGTTGTTTATTGTAAATGTTAGGGTTTGTTATTGTCGTTTCTGAAGTTGTCTTCAAACACAATAGACAAGTTTATTGTCTTTTACAGTTTACCATATCAAAGTCAACAAATGAAGCAGAGCAGGCTGTGTTTAGAGGAAAGCCCCCCCGTATTTGTGTAACAAGCACCGTTTTCCGCGTACACGTCTCGCTGTGAATTCTCACTCGACCGGCCCAGCCGCTGCTGTTGTCCTGGATACTGATCCTGAGTCAGTTTTGTCTTGTCATGTGACGCGACCACTGGTCACTGCGGACAGTTAAAGGCTGGTCTGAGAACAGCGAAAGAGGCGGACACAGTATCCGGTGCGGAGGCGAGCCAGGCACTTCGTGGTCTCTTGTGATTGGTCGAGAGCGTCAGCTGTGGACCAATCAGCGGCAGACATCTGTGCAGCCACGCGCTTCTCCCGAGCCACGGATAAACCGAGAGCAGTAGAGCGCGAGCGCGAGAGGGACGGAGGGAGTGTGCGGGTTAATTGCTCAAATTAATGAAAATGCAAATTATTACATTATTCCAGCTTGTTTCTGCCACATTATTGGCATTGGCTGTCAATGCAGAGGTGTACTTTAAAGAGCAGTTCCTGGATGGAGGTGAGTGGATCACTGAAGTTGCATGTCACGGTTGATTTGTAGGTCACTGCATTAAATTGTACATTTAAATGGGTTATCGACTAAGTAATTAATATGCTGTGATGCTTAATTATACTTTTGTTATGTTTGGAAAGTAAATTTTTATTACTCTGCAGCAACATTATAGGTTTAAGCATGTCAGAGCAAAAATGAAAGCGAAAAAGATTATGCTTCTTATTTTTTTCTTTCTTTCATTCTTTCGTTATTTTCATTGCATTGCACAATAAAGGTTACAGTGCTCAAGAAGAAGTGCATTATGGCACATGGGTAGTTGACATATTCATTAATTTTTAAAAACATAAATAAACGTTAAATTCTAGGTTCTCTGTGCTTGTGTACTCCTAAAAGTTCACAAAATAGAGAATTTACCAAGTTTAAAATTCTGTTCTAGGCCCAAAGGTTCTGATGAGTGGTCTTGCACTGAGGGGCGTGTCCAAATATTTGTCCAATAAAATGCTCTGTTGAACGTAAAAGCCACGCCCCCTTGAGGCCCCTGGCAGTAATAGAAAGTATCAACTCATGGGCTGTTTAAATTGTTTTATGGCATGGCCCCAACACACCACAGAATACTGCTCATATTTCATGTGCCCACTGCACCTTAAAGTCAGCATTTAGGGCCTTGTCTAATTGGTTTGGTAATCGCCCCCGATTTCTGTAGATGGATGTATTAAAACATTTTTTTTTTCTGTTTTAAAATATTTTATATGTGTGTGTATGTATATATGTATATGTATATATATCTATATATATATATATATATATATGAGTGATATGTTTTAATGATGCAAATGAAAGCAGAACTTAAATAGCACAGGCAAACTGCACGTGTCTATCATAAGGGCTTGCAAGAACAGGAAGTTTCTTGAGTTATTCCTCAAACTTCCTTCAATATGAATCGATAAACTTGTGTGGAATGTGATTGAACCTGCATCCCTCATAAACTCGTCTCGTTTCCTCTTCAAGTTTGAAGAGCTATATAATTGCACAAATCTTGTAGGTTAACAAATTTGGGTTAGTAAGTTAGCTGATGATGACATTGACATGTAAACATTTATATAGTGTTTTTTTTTTTTTCATTATGCCTTTTTCAATAATAAATTTAATTATAATTTTTTTATTATTATTCTTATTCATTATTTAGCACCTCATTTTAATATAGTTTGTATGGCCATTTATTATTATTAAAATTTATATTTTGGTTATATAACTTTCATAAAATTGTCAATACTTTTATATAAACGTCAATTAAAAAAAAAATAAATAAATAAAATTTTTATATATATATATTAAAATCAACCTATTTTTAAATGTAAACCTGCTTTTTAGGATACTAGTCCTGTTTTCATCTCATCCTTGTTTGCAGCTGCATTCCCTGTTATAGTTTTAGCCTTATTTCTCTGCTTTTAACTTTATTATCTGAATCCGCAGATGCCTGGAAGAGTCGTTGGGTGAACTCTGAGCACAAATCTGATTACGGCCAGTTCAAACTAACCGCCGGAAACTTCTACGGAGATGCTGAGAAAGACAAGGGTAGGCTTTTACACCCCTACAAACATGACCTTTGTTTCAGTAAAGCAGCAAATGATGAGTCGTCTTGCTTTTCTTCACCGACAGGTCTGCAGAGCAGCCAGGACGCCCGTTTCTACGCCACCTCTGCCCGCTTCGAGCCCTTCAGCAACGAGGGCAAACCTGTTGTGATCCAGTTCACCGTCAAACACGAGCAGAAGATCGACTGCGGAGGTGGATACGTGAAAGTCTTTCCGGCTGATCTCAACCAGGCTGACATGCACGGAGACTCCCAGTATTACGTCATGTTCGGTACGTCCACCGTAACGCCTGGATTTATTATAGGAAATGAGTCATTTAGTTATATTTGCTTGTTTGAATCCTCTCGACAGGGCCTGATATCTGTGGCTACAGCACCAAGAAAGTTCACGTCATCTTCAACTACAAAGGCAAGAACCACATCATCAAGAAAGATATCAAATGCAAGGTGAGCTTCTGGTATAAATACATACAGGGGGTTTTAAAGGCAATTAATATTCATTATTATCAATTCAATTGACTGACATTGTCAGATGAGAACAAAATGAATACAATTACTGGATTACTGACATTGAAAATACTTAAAAAGAGTGAAAAATGCATGCTATGATTATTCTCCTATGGCTACAACATTATATAAAAAGCTTCAATAAAATGTTAAATATTAAGTATATTTCAACTGGAAAAAATATAAAAAACTTAAATTAATATTAGTATTCTGCTAGTTTATTTTGGGGCTTTTCTTTTGGTATTTTGTTAAACATATATTTTGTAAACACATGCAATGCAAACATTATAGAATTAAATGCATAACTCTCTAAATCTGTTTCTCTCCAGGATGATGAACTGACTCACTTGTACACACTGATCCTGAATCCGGATCAGACATACGAGGTCAAGATCGACAACGAGAAGGTGGAGTCCGGCTCTCTGGAGGAGGACTGGGACTTCCTGCCCCCGAAGAAGATCAAGGACCCCGAAGCCAAGAAACCTGAGGACTGGGACGACCGCCCCAAGATCGACGACGAGACGGACACCAAACCTGAGGTTAGATTCTGTCTCTCTCGTATCACCTGCACGGCACAGCTGGGTCAGTTTCGGCTTTTAACATCGACTGTGTGATGCTTCCAGGACTGGGATAAGCCTGAGAACATTCCCGACCCTGATGCCAAGAAGCCTGACGACTGGGATGAAGATATGGACGGAGAGTGGGAACCTGCCATGATCCCAAACCCAGAGTACAAGGTACAGACTTGCGTGCTTGAAGATGCTTCAACAAGACGCTCCACAGCGTTCCAGGTCTCTGAACTTCATTTATTGTTGTTATGCTGCAGGGTGAGTGGAAACCCAAGCAGATCGACAACCCCAACTACAAGGGTGTCTGGGTGCATCCTGAAATCGACAACCCTGAATACACCGCTGATGCCGAGATCTACAAATTCGACAACATTGGAGTCATTGGGCTGGATCTCTGGCAGGTAAAACACCTTAGCCTTGCCATAAAATATCCTTTTTTTTTCTTTCTTTTTTTTTTATGATGAAAAAGTTTTCATTTTTTCTTGGGTAAGTTGTTGCAATTTATTTGAGCTACATTTAAATAAACAAAAATTAGTTCACTAACATGTAACTAAAATTGTTTACAAACACTTATCTTAATGTATGAAAATTCTAAAAAATAATGAAATTCAACCAAATGTGGTTGTATTCATGGCATGCATTTGCTCTGTGTATGATTTACTAAATATTTGCAGTATATTCACAGTGATGTGCTTGGTCATTTTCATTTAATTTTTATTCTTGCTTTGAACATCAGTCTATTTTTCTGTAATGATTTAATTGAAATGATGGTTCCTCCTAAATACCTAAAATACTGAAACTTTAAAAATAACTTTTATTCAGAATATTTATTATGATTATTATTAATCTACATTAAGCACTAATTATATAGGGTTATTTTATTTATTTATTTATTTTTTGTTAGTTTCAGTAATTTATGTGTTTATAACATTTTATTTTTTATACAGAATGTCTGTTTTATTAATTATTAATGTTTCATTATTTTTTTTAATTTAATTTTAATTTATTTTTATTTGAAGTTAAATCTAAATAAGAAATAACTTATTTTTAACTTAATTTTATTTCACTTATTGTCTATTTTATGTCAAGAAACAATTTTTTTATGGGTCTTGTTTTAGTTAATTATTATAATAACCCTGGTACGTGGTTGCAAACACAATAGTGAGTTTAGAAAGAGGAAATCTATTTTAAAACTGCTAACATCAATATTTGTCAGTGCATGCCAATGAGTCAAGGAGTTTGTGACATTTCTCATCACACTTAACACGTTTTTGCACCTTAAACCACTAAGAGGCACTTTTCTCCCTTCTGTTAAATTCAGTTCACTGTTAGAAACACGGCAGACACCAACGTGTTTCTGTTTTGTCACTCCAGGTAAAATCCGGCACTATTTTTGACAACTTCCTGATCACAGATGACGTGAAGGAAGCCGAGGATTTTGGAAATGAAACGTGGGGCGCTACAAAGGTACACAAAAAGACACTGGAAGATTTTTAATTTTAGCACTGAATAATTCGATGCAAGTAAGATACATTTTAAACTGTCTGTGTCGTCACAGGGTCCCGAGAAGAAAATGAAGGAGGAACAGGATGAGAAGAAACGCAAAGAGGATGAGGAGAAGAACAAGGAGCAGAGCACAGAAGCTGATGATAATGAGGAGGAGGAGGAGGAAGGAGAGGAAGAAGAGGGAGATGAGACAGAAGAGCCTCCAGAGGAGGAAGACGACGATGATGCGCCTTCTAAAGATGAACTTTAACGCAGGGAGTAGATGACCGTCCACATTCCGTGGTTGCCAGGGAAACGTCTGCAGTGCATTCATTCTAAACGCGACGCCCTTTGAGCTGGCGATGATGTCATACAGGGGCAAGCGGGCGAATGGAAGTTCTCCACCTATACGTTTAATTTGCGACCATTGACCTTTAACGAGCCAGTTTGTTGTTATTGAAGAGTTTTCTGTACAGTACCAGGGTCTGAAATGTTTGATATCTTTCTGCGGTGTGCCTTTCTTGTTTGCTAGATCAATGCCCATATTAGTTCATGCTGTTGGCGTCAGTTATGTTCAGTTAGCTTGAAGGAACTAGATGAAATGTATGAAGTTTACTTGAAATATAATTATGAAAGTCTGTTTTCACCACTGAATACAAAAATAAAAAGAGGATTTATCTCACAATTTGGACTTTTTTCCTCGCGATTCTGAGAATAAAAAGAAAGGACTCCAAGATATAAACTCATACCGAGGAAAAAAGTCTGAATTGCGAGCTTTAAATTCAAAACGGCAGGATATAAACTTGTGAGACCGAGGAAGAAAATCATGAGATACAAGCTGAGGGGAAAAAAATCGAAATTGTGAAATTTATTCTCAGAATTTTAAGACAACGTAAAAATGGTCATTTACATAAAAAAAAAAAAAATTCTGTAGCATAAACAAAAACCCTCGCGATTCTAATGTTCTATCTCAGTCTGAACTGTGACATGAAGCCACAATTACATTTTTTTATTGTTTTTTCATAGTAGAAATGGAATGGGATGTTACACAGTTCACAGTCTGTGTAGGTTTTCTCCACATTGCAGAAATGTTATAAGCACGGAGTGCAATGAAATGGAATATTAGATGATGATGATTTGTGCCCTATTGTTATTAATGATAGATTAATCCGATCACAGGCTGGGTTTCAAACTGTAGTCCTCGTTTCTGAAACAAGAGCAGAACAAAATAGATTTTAGCATGAATTGTTGCACAATGTACACACATTTATTCTGCTTTTATTTCATCAACGAGGAGCCATGAGTGTTTGTACTGTAGTGCAAAAGAAATTTACAATTGCATAATGTTCCTTTGGCACTGATGATTTAGTTTTGTTCTGGTTATTCTCAGTCTCCTAAGATATTCAGTAAAATAATTTTTTCCCCAGCTCTATTTATTACAAAGTCTTACAGTTTGAGTTTGCTTTATCTGTCGGATGATCAGTGGAAGTAACATTTGTGCTGTTCATTTAGTAGCTGATGTTTTTTTCTTTAAATATATAAAATCTTTTGTTACTTGAAGATAAATTGCTACAATAAGGGATGGGGTAATATTTGCAAAGATTTGAAAGCCTCTTTAAAATAAACTAGCTGTCTACACACTGTGAACTAAGTCCCAAATGTTTAAATTGGATTGGTACTGAAAATCCTGACACAAAACCACCTTTTTACATGTTGAGAGTTGTAATTAATGCCAAAGTTTTAATAAATAACTTTATTGTACATGCAGGTGTAATGTTTTTGTGAGTTTGAGCACTTTAGACTTCTTTTATTATGTATTTATACTGATAAAGTTCAAGTTGGTTATTTGCGCTATAAGAATAGATGAAGTTCTCTGAGCATTAGTCCACGTGTACACGTTACACATTTCCAATTCGTTTTTATGAATTCATAATTTCTTTAGAATGTTTCTTAATCATATTTATCTGTAGATTTAGTAAATATGTTGTGTAAATCATTCTTTTGTTTAGTTATTAAATAAGTTGGTACAGTGGGTACGGAAAGTATATTGCCGCCATTTGCTAAAAGTTATTTTTTCCACACAGCAAGCTATATTGACAGAAAAACACAGAATTGTTAACAGTCTTGCAGATTTATTAAAAAAGAAAAAGTTAAATATCACATGGTCCTAAGTATTCAGACCCTTTGCTCAGTATTTAGTAGAAGCACCCTTTTGATCTAATACAGCCATGAGTCTTTTTGGGA
>JAUCMU010000139.1:580083-626845 GCA_032275025.1 Enteromius treurensis
TAAGCAACTAAATTACAATATAGCTTCACTGCAGATGTACAGTAGTGTAGAAAAGAAGTGACCAGTATTACAGAGGGAGTCCGAGACCATAAAAAAACGGTCTCAAGACCGGATTCGAGTACTACAGCCCTATGTTATACAACCAGAGCACAGCACATGGATTACCGTATCCCACAATGCAATAAGCCCCAACCTCACTCAGGTGTGATGCATGAAATATGAAATTATTTGAAAGACAATTTTAGCAAGGAAGCAAGATCAATTTATACAACACCTTTCTCACAAAATTTTCACTCAAAGTGCCTTTCTTAAAATTAAACAAAAAATAAATAAATCATGAAATGATCACAATAGAGGTACATGTATAAAAAATAAAATCAAAGAGTAAAATGGATTCAAATGAGATTATTTAAAACAGTTAATTAACAGGTTCTACACACACATTTTTAAAACCAACTGGTATAGATGCAACTGGCATGCAAAAACATGCAATTAATGTAGTGTTCATACAGCAATCAGCATAATTCAGTTTCATTCTATTTGTTGTAGTTTCCTGTCACCTTTATGAACTTAAAAGACTTAAAAAGTCTAGATACCTTCCACTAATCAAATCGGAACAGAACTATGTTAAGTCACAGCACTAAAATTGTTGCATGATCGGTTAAAAATTAATATCATCCTTAGTGATATTATATATTACTATTACTAATATTAATCGATTTTGTCTTGTTTTCTAGTACAAATATGTAAACATCCTTAGATCAACATGCATTTACACTTAAGATGCAAAATGAAGAATTGAAGTCTGTTTTTTTTTGAGAAATTGAATTATCAGAATAATATTTATAATTATAAATTCACTAAATTTTGATCAGTTTCACACAAAACTGGACTTCCTATTCTATGTGATTATTGGCCGTCAAGTACATTTAACCTTAAGACGATTGCATGGAAGGTCAAGACAAAATAGACAAAGATGATCAAAAAAACATCGCTTTACAACATGATTGGATAAAACTAGAAGTTGTATTTTCAAACTTTTAAAGCGTTGCTTCTAAAACAAATTGTGTTTATCGTTTTCTCTACTCAAAAGTCTAAAAGTACTACAAAACTGTACCTTCGTAAAACCCACAAAAAACCTGATCTAAGGTTTCTCAAATATGACGACTTCCACTTTTGGTAACTCTGAAAGTGTAAAAGGTTGTGCAGTATATATGCTGCACTATACAGTAAGCAGTTATCTTACAGTAGGTGCCATTGTTGATGAGTGTAGATGCAGTGTTGTGGTTTGTGTTGTTCTCAGAGCTCGAGCTCAGAGGCACCGAGCCGAAAGCCGACTTACCCGCTGCCTCCTCCCAAAAAACCTGGACCGCAGAGACCAGCGCCGCCTCCCTACGGTGAGAAACCTCAAAGTGTGCTCGTGATTTACTCCTTTAATTATCACATCCATCTGATAAGCATGAGAGAGTGTGTGTGTGTGTGTGTGTCTTGTAATTATATAAAAATGCATTATGACGTTTATCTCGCCGGTTTAATTAAGCGGTGAACAGAGTGAAATGAAATGTTGATCTGGTGTAGTAATATTATTATAACATTAAGTGCTTTTTGTGTTACATGCTGACGACTAGAACCAAATTTAAGAACTGTAATGTCTGGAGAGAAATCTTTATTTTGCAAGACTTTGTATTTGTAAGATTTTATCCAGATATAACCAGGCCCAGGCTCATCCTTCAGCAAAAATGTTTGTAAAAGTGCTTCCTTTGTTTCCTGCAAAGTTGTTATTTAAGCCGTATAATTGTATAAATCATCCTTTTAGTGTTGAGAATACTCATTGGATGAGTGTCTGGTTATTCTTTACCAAATTCAAATGGATTGTTAGTTATTTTAGCGTTAATCATAAACTAGAAATATATATATATATACATCCTTTTAGTGTTGAGAATCCTCATATATATACAATTATGCAGCTCCAATAATGTGTATATATATATATAGTGATTATTATTATTATTATTTTTTTTTATATAATTTCTTAGTTTTCATTTTAGTATTTTTATTTGTCAATTAATTTTGACTTTCAGAATTTTAGTTTCAATTTTCATTTAATTGAGATATATATATATATACAGAAAAACTGGAAAAAACATATTTCTACTATTTTTCAGTTTAAATTTTATTTTAAGTTTTAGCTTTTGCTATTTTTATTAGTGTTTAAAATATATGTCTTAATAAATATATAATTTGAATGATTCTTCAACTCATTTTAGCACATTTTAGACCTTTTTTAGTTTCTCATATAATTTTTGTATTGTATTGTACTTACCGAAATTGTTGTTTAATAGTTTTAGTTAAAAAATATAATAATATAATATTTTATAAAAACAAACATTACAGAATAATAATTATTAGGAAATATATTTATTGTGATCATAAAAACAGTGGGAAATATTACTGATGGTAATGTCACATAACTCCTCGTTGCTATAAACCTTGGCAGTACTTTCCGATCTGTTTGTTTAGAGTAGTGCACCGTAGACTTCCATTGTTCAAGTTCTGATGAATTATTTTCTGTGGTTAAGCCTGATTTATATTGAAAGCAGAGCATTCTTATAAGTAATCATTGAAATTTTAATTATGAACACCTTCAGACTTGTACCACATTTCACAACCCACATCAGACGTTTCACCACACGCAAACAAACTCAATAAAATGACAGATCATGCAGAGTGAGGCTGATAATGGAAAGGCAAGCACTTCCCCATTTTAACGATATCATGCGCATCGGTGCTCTGTGAGCTCATCACAGGACAGCTGTGACGGGGAAGATAAGAGGCGCTTGGCATGAGATATTCAGCTGCTGCGGTTAAGAACAACAGACCGCTGCAGCTTTATTTCTCCGTAGTTCACCCATTTACTCATCCTCGTCTTGTTTCACACGTGTGTGACTTGCCTTCTTCTGTGTAGTGTTTCCATGCAATGAAAGCATATACAGTACTTTTGAGAAAAAGGACGTCTCTTCTGGTCACCAAAGCTGCATTTATTTGATCAAAAACACTGTGATCAAATCTGAAATGTTCGTTCTAATATGCTGCTCGAATAATATTTGCACTCCGTTATGAATAATAGTACTTATTATTATTATTATCCATGTTTTTGCCGCTTGATTTGAAAAAGAAATCTTCAGCTATACTGTGTATGTCTTCAGTGTTATTTGTGATCAGTATAATGCACACTTGCTGAATAAAAGCATTATTTAAAACACACACTCCGAACATTTACATGGTGGTATATCTTGATTTCAATATTCAGCAGCACAACTGTTTTTAATATTGATAATAATCAGAAATGTTTCTTAAGCAGCAAAACGCCATATTAGAATGATTTCTAAAGGATCGTGTGACTCTGAAGGAGTGATGCTGAAAATTCAGCCTTGACCACAGAAATAAATGACACTGTAACAGGTGAATCATACTATTTCACAATTTTACTGTGTTTTTGAGTGCATAAATGCAGCTTTGGAGGTCGTAATGTTTCCGTACCGTACAGAAGTGCTGTAGTCATCCAAATTCAGGTTGTAATTTTTGGGTAATAACAGGGTTAATAAGGGTGTTTTTCCTAGTAGAGGTTGCTGTGTTTGTGTATTTGCTAGGTTTGCTTTCGTGAGAAAGTCTGTTTGTGTTTTCACACGTGCAAATGTGTACACAACATAACTGTGTGTGTGTGTGTGTGTGTGTGTGTGATGACCGGCATCCACGTACAGAACGAGTGTATCCAGAATCACATCATCAAAGTGTGTTATCAGTGTCTGGTTTGGTCGACACTGAATCAGTGTTTCCTGCGGCGTTAATAGTGCTGTAGAGGTTACCCGGCCTCTGCAGTGACTAGTTGTGTGGTGGGTGGGTCAGACCTCTGTGACCATTTATACATTTGTCTCATGCTTTCATCCAAACAAGAGGAATTCAAGTATTCGTCGTACATCTTCTGTGACTGTTTAGATGAAATATAGACATTTTGGGGCATAAAGCATTTCTTAATCTTATGCTATTTTCATTTTTAAATTTTGTAACACTATATATTAAATTTCAAATATAGAGCTTTCCCATTCTATATATATATATATATATATATATATATATATATACACACATTAAATTAATACAAAGTTAATAATTTGTTAAAATACATTTTATAAGTACTATATTACATTATATCAAGTATTTATACACACACACACTTATTTTGAAAAATGTATAAACAGTGTAAATACAGTAATTAGTCATTATACATATTCAATGTATGAAGAGCTTGAGAAATGTATATAATGCAGTTACATTTTTACATGCAAATGTATTATACTATTAAAATTTATATAACCTACTATGAAAGAAAAATAATTGAATTAAAATAAATTTAAATGCATACTTCTTAAATTGCCACGACTGATCATTATATCTTATATATTAAATCTGTAAAAAAATATATATATATATATGTAATTAATTGTATTTATATTATTAATTGTAATTATTCAATAATTCATTGTATATTTAAAATATATTAATTGTAAATAATTATATTAATTATAATTATATTTGCTATTTAGTATATATCATGTAATGTGAATATACTTGTTTAATGAGCTATTTTTTATTGCTTTATTAATTATTACAAATTGTCTGTGTTCATACAGGGCCACATACGTTAATTCATGTATAAACAGCTGGTTGATATAGTTTTACATGTTTTGTGACACAATTAAGATTGCTTATAAATTCTAATATAGATACTGAATAGATTAGCTATGTAGCATGTACCTTACAGGAGTGGATGCATTTATAGTGGTTGTGTAATTCATGGTTAATTGTCAGAAGTGTGTGTGCACATTTGTATGCTTCAGATAAATATGTGAGTTTAGAGATGCTCTGGTGGTCTTTCTCGTAAGTCACCTCTAACCTCATTGCTTTTACATTAGTACTCTTCCGGCCTGTAACCTTCACAGCGGGTGTTTACACTACTAATTCTCTCTCGTGTGTGTGCTGCAGGGGATTGTTTAGTGTTGTTTGTGGTGTGTTTATTACTATAACAGGCACAGAAAGGGCATGGGTGGGGCTGGTAGTTTCACTACTATCTCTGAGTTAAGACAGAAAAAAGCTCTTCCTCTCCATGGCACATCAGGCTGTGTAGTGGTGAGAGAGATATAGAGAAGTGAGTTCCTCTAAAGTTCGTGGTTCACACCCTTAAACTGAGCACCAGTGTTCCCACGGCTGGCTAAATATGTTTATGCCAGGTTCTCACACTTCTGGTGTAAATGCTGTACGTTTCTGACCTCTGTGACCCTTTGTGTCTTCTCTCATGTTTGCACTCTGAATGATCCCGATGAGCAGAACATGAATCTTACTGTCATTGCACTGTAAGCCACTCTCATTCTTTAATGCTTTACGTTTTCAGGTGAATCTCATGAAAGTATGTATGGGTCAAATTTTATCCCAAAATGTCATTTTAATTATTCCTAAATTAAGTAATTGCGTTCACATTTAAACCACTTGACGCATTTTACCTTTTTATTTTGTCTTTTGTTTGTTGTTAAAAGTGATCCCCGTTACTGTAATTCAGCCTTTACTGTGTGTAATGCAGTATGTAAAGTGTATTAAACATATAAGTACTGCATTTTAAATCTACCTACATGCGCACACACTCACAGAGATCATCACAGTAATTGTGTTAGTGAACAAAAATTCATAAAATGCATAAAAAAAAAATTACAGTTAAATTCTTTTATAAATAAAACTTATTTCAAAATTGTACAAATAAAATAAAATATTTTATAATAGTAATGGGTTTAAATGCATATTTCCTAATTGATAATAGATTATTACCGTAATACAATATTTTTTACATAAGGTGTTACCGCAGATAGTTTTAAAACCATACAATACAATTCACAATTAAAATGTAGCATTTAAGTCTATTGTACAATTATGATTCAGTTTGAATAATTAAAACCTTTTTCATTACAGTAATGCATTTAATCGCACGCATATTTCCGCTTCTTGTTCTTGACAGGTTTTGTGAGATTCACCTCATATCGAGCTCATTTCAATCTTGTTGGTTTTATATAGTGGGTTGTGGTTAGAGTTTGTAAATTCTGCTCATAGTTTGAAGAAACGAAACTTTTGCAGGAGTGCTGGTCAATATGAGCCTTTCTACATCCACAATCAAATCTAATAGATGTCAGCCGCTGCAGACCAGCTAAAGCACTCGTTTCATCTAACATAATTAAACGTCTGCCCCAAAAGGTAGGCAGGAACATCATAGTGACTTCTAAGATGCCTCATTTTGCCCAAATTGCAAGGCAGCGTCGCACTTTGTGGAGAAAACAATCCCAGAATGCACTGCTGAAAGAGCAATGTTGATATTGAATATATTTTTATTATTTATTGTTATATATTATAAGTGTCTGTTTATTGTTATTAATATTGTTTTTGTTATTTTAACATTAATATAATTTATTTTAAATATACTTATATATAATCCACCAGTATTTGGGTTTGTGCGTGTAAGAATATGAAATATAGTTTGAGCTGAATTCATGTGGACTTGAAGTTTCTTCATTTTTTCTGGATTGCTGTCACTTCTTTCTTCCACACACATCAAGGGTGTCCTGCATCTAGAAGCCTCTTAAACTTACATTTCTGAAGGTCATCCTGGTCACTGCAGAATTTTGACCAAAGCAACTGCACTTGATGTTATGTCTTTATTAGTTGATCGAAATCATCTGATCTGTCCTGCTGATACATCGGTATAATATTGAACGGCAATAACCGCTCTATTTGGTTGGTAAAATCAGAGAGATGAACTGTTAAGTGTTCAGCTGCTTTTGACTGAATTCTACGGCACTTTGTTTCCTGTACCTGTTCTGTCGGTGTGTGGGTGTCATCTCTGTTTTCTTTGACACTTTCAGGGAAGAATAACAGTTCAGGGGTTCATACTCCAGCCGTTCGAAAGACACCCGTCTCCTCGTCCTCAGGGTCACGGTCTGCGGTTAACCCGTCCTCAGCATTTACAGACTTTAGAGCTGTAAGTCCAGCGTCATGTCGTCTGTCAAGCTAGTTCCTGCTGCCGTAGTTTGTAGTTGCATCCGCTTCATTCCGACATTTGCCATCGCTGCTTCCTGCGCTGCCGTTCTGCATTGTCCTGCGCATGCTAATGCCATCCACATGCTTAACACCCCAAAGTAACATGAGCTAAAAATGCAGTCGCCCTCAGGCCAACCAAGATCTTGTTTCTTCATCGGATTTGGAGAAATGTTTGCAGCATTGCATCACTTGCTCGCCGATGAAGTGAATGGGTGCTGTCAGAATGATGAGAGTGTTCGTAAGAAACACATCCATCATCAAGATGTTTTAATTTTAAACCATGAGTCATCTATTTATTATCTAGTGAACAGTGGTGTGGTCTAAATCAGGAGAGAAATCTGCACGGGTTTCGATGTGAGATACAACAGGAGACGGACTTTCTCACATTATTATGGATCTTTTATCAGCTCTTATTCTGATGTCACACATTCACTGCAGGGCATCCGTTGCTGAGACAGTTCTCCAAATCTGATGAAGAAACAAACTCATCCTAATCTTGCTTGGGCAAACTACTTCTTTATAAATAAATATTTGATCATTTATACAAGCAATCCAATGCCTTCAGAGCACTCTTGTATGGTTCTTCTTGGAGCGACATGAAAAATGTAGTTGACTGATCAGTAGTTGAAGGGTTTAAAAACTGATGATGCAGCAGCAACAAGAGGAAGTTCTGTTGTGGAACAAACCTTTTGTTGAAGATTGAACCAAGAGGCCGATTTCTTTCGATTTCCATCAAACTGGACTCAAAATGTAAAAGGTTTATGGAACGAAATCGAAAATCGTTTTGCTTTTCATAAAAAATGACGGTGCACAAATTTTGCAGAGGACACTACTAACTACGACTTTTCCCTATAAATAAATTCTTCATTTGCTGCTTATTAATATTTCGTGCAGTAGTTGTTCGGTTTAGGCATTGGGTAGGATTAGGGATGGAGAATAAGGCATGAAGATGTTTAAAACTGCTAATATTCTAGTAATATGCACGTACAGTTTGTGCAATATGCTCATATGCATGAGAAACTAGTGATGAGACCCTAAAATAATGTTTAATAATTAATTAATAAACTGATTAGAATCAGTAGAAAGCTGTTTGATGTTTTAACAAACATTCTTCATAATCCATAACAGGGTTGAAGATAAATATCCAGATAGCCGTTTAGAGTTTTAGACATAAATCTCACTAGCCATTAATACATTCATGCTTTGAAAGGGATATCAAATTTGCTAATGAGGCACAAATTTTATTTTAAGTCTAGACAAATTCCCTGAAAGCAGGTCTGGTACATATTTTGTTTTAAGGATTTCAAATGAGTAACAAACACATTTTTAGCTCTTCAATGGTTCGCCATTTTTCCTGTGTAATATGATTTTCTTTGACTCACTCAGCGAGTTCATAATTCAGAAAACAGCACTTTATAGCATGTTTGACAGCAAACGCTTGAATAATCCACTCCCACGGTAACAGCAATACTTTAGGATCATTTTAAATGAACTTAATGTAGACTAAAGTGACCTTACAAACTCATCATAACAATATGACCTCAGAATGACACTTTGGTCTAGAAAAGTGAGAAGCTTTTACCAAAGCACTTCCTGTTTTCTTACTCAAAGTGGCAACTGGTTTCACCACAGTATCATAGTTTCTTTATGATGTTTTTGCACATTTATATTGTATATATAAATTTATTATTTAAAATAATATGCTTCTTGAATCAATATTTGAAATCATTCTCAGTGGAGATCACGTCAGCAGTAAACACACTGCAAAAAATAGCTTTTTATACTTTGTAGATTTTTTTCCAGCCCAAATATCTAAAAAATTCTTAAATCAAGAAGGATTTTCTAGACAAGGACAAATTGTCTTGTTTTCAGAAAAAAAGTTTTTCCTTACACTGAAAACAGTGCTACTTTGTTTTGTTTGTTTGTTTTTTGCATACAATTAATTTTAGTTGCATTTAAATAAAAAAACAAATGTTGAAAGCCACATTTATTTAAATGTAGCTCAAATAATTTGATTGCAAGCACTTAAAAATATTTATGAAATTCAGTGACTCATTTTTTTTTTATGTAGAACAAGCAAAATAATCTGCCAGTGGGGTGAGCAAAATAATATTGTTTATTGAAATTATTCTTCTTACCACATTGACAGACTATTTTGCTTGTTCTAAGGAGGGAATCACTTCATTTTTAAAAATGTGTAAAAAAAAATTGAATTATATATATTTTGCCTGGAAACAAGACAAAAAAGCATTTTTATGCAGTGGAGTCAAGTAGAATGAAACAGTTAAACTTCTATCATTTAGGTCAAATCCAGGTCATCTGGGCTCCTCTGACCTGAATGCACCCTGCGTTGCATGGTATTTTTGTGCTGTGCTGTGCAGATGCAGTTTGCATGTTGCATGAGGCTTTGTGTTGTGTATGCCATGCTGCTTGTGTCTTCAGAGCTGTGCTGTAATTTGTCTTTCTCCCAGGCACCGAACGCATGAAGGTAAGGTGAAACGTGGGTCTGCCGACCACATCTGAGCTGCTGCATGTGTTTGTGTCAACCATAAAACACCTACTCCACCCTGCGTGCACACAAATCCCTTCACAAATCACTCTGAGAAATCAGACCATGTATTGATGCTCCTTCAAACAGCTGCAGCAGCAAATGTAAGACCAGCCGACCAATCACAGTGAGAAAAGAGCCGACGTACAGTTCACGTGGGGCTTGGAAGATCGCTACAATAAAGTGTATTTTATTGTAAGAAGTATTTGGACACTTACATTGCACTTAAATGTCTGTAAGATCAAGTATTAGCATTTAAATGAATGTAAAAAAGCAAATGGGATACAAAGATTGGAAAAGAAATCATAATTCGGCAACTTTTAATTACATTCTGTGTCTGTGTGTAATGGATCTCTAACAGAATGAGTTTGTGATGATATAAGGTCACTCACTGTGTGTTTGGTCACTGGTGGCTTACATTTGATGGAAACCGAAAGCTTCCCAGCTTTGGTTGATTTCTTGGCTTTCGATCACTGGTTGCACAGCAGATGAGATAAATGATCCTCGGTGTGTTCATGACCAATGAAAAAGAAGGAAAATCACGTCTGATTCGAATAATTTTGAGTGATAATTCAGTCACACTGTACGTAATTTAAGCTGCATCATGAATGTCGTGGTAGTTTATATGTAGGGCTGCAGGATAAATGAAACATTTTAAATTGACCAAAGAGAAGCTGCAGTGTTTTTATAAAAACGAAGAAAAGAAATAAAGTAAGCGAGTACTTATTTTATTTTACATTTTTTACATTTGAAATTCGAAGAACAGACTTTTAAAACATTTCAGAGCACATGCATACAAATCAAGATAAAAAAAAAAAGAAGCTATTTTTGATATGCATCGGGCAGCCCTACAGTGATGCATTCTGCTGTGTGATCACAGTAGTTTCTGTAATAACGCTTGTTTTCTGGCTCAGCTCGGAAGTGAGACGCAGCAGCTGGAGTGGGCCAAGCGTGAGAGTCAGAGAGAGGAGGCGGAGCGACTCCGGAGGCTCCACCTACAGGAGCAGAAGGACCTGGAGCTGGCTCTGGCTCTCAGTCGAGCCCAGATGCCCAGAACGTGAAGCTTCTGTCCCTCAGCGAGACTAAAACACTCAGCCTTAGCCCCAATCACACGATCTCTCAGGCCTGCTGTAGCGATCACTGAACCAATGAAGTACAACAAAACCAAAGGTTAAAGTCACACACACATCTGCTCAGAACGCTCGACCACTCTATTATGCTTTAAAGACATTATATACAGCTTCACCAAATACTGTAGGCCCGCTGGATATCATATAAGTGAGATCTTTACAGTCTTAAGCCATTTATTAATGCACAGAAGCCTCATCCACCCAAAAGTGCTTTATATCTCAGTGTCTTTAGGACCTTAGATTGACTGAGATCTCAAACAGAATAAGAGGGATGAGTTACTAAATGCATGCCATTTTCCTCCGGCCGTCCACTGTATGGTCATCTGTATTGTATTTACATAGAAACCTGCATAATCAATGAACAACAATCGTTTCCCTCCTGAGACCGTTTTAGTGGATGCATGAAGATCAAATGAAGCATATTCTTTAGTTTTCGTTTGTATGAGAGTGGGATGATGTAATAATGACTCTGTATTTATTCTAGGTGACACACAAACCACCTTTCTGGTTTTAACCCTTTTGTAGCCTTTTCCTGAAGTACACCTTGCCTGGAAGTGAAGACTTATACTGTATCTTGAGCTTGTTCTTATTATGTATTGATATATTTATTGCATCTGTGACACTACAATCAGCGCATTTTGGGTTGTTTATATGCTAGAGAAGGAAACTCTGGTGTGTTTATATGGGTTTGATGTTTCTCTTTCATCATTTTGAAGATTCTACTGACTCTCCGTGTTATGTTTTGTGGGTTCTGGTTAAAAATGATTTCACAGTGCGCTGCTTTTTAACATTTTAATAAATGTCAAAAATATTTATCTGAATTCGCTAGGAATCGATTTTTTCTTCTTCTTCAAATTAAGAACTTCTCACAGCCATCCCAAAGGTAATTGTGTATTTATTGTTTTTATTAATTATATTTAAAAGTTGAAATATTTTAAAGAAAGGACTATTGTATATAAATCTGAGATACTAAGTTATCATTATGCACACACACACACACGCACATATATATATTAGTGCTGTCTGACAAAAAATAAAAAATAAATAAAAATGTACATATTATATGTATGTGTATATTATATATATATAAATAGACACACATACAGTATAAATTAAAAAAAATATTTGTTCATACTTTTATATGTTCATATTCTTACATTTTATATTATCTGTTAATATATTTAATATATAAACATATTAATTTTTTTTTTTTTTTCAAATGTATTCATGGATGTGTTTGTATTTATATACACATAACTTTATGTATGTGATTTGTCACGATTAACTGTTTGACAGGACTAATATATGTTTTTTTGTTGTGTTCTCCCAGACCTTTTAGGTCACTAAATATTTCTATTTAAAATGTTATATATTTAAATGAACAATAGATAATTGTGCATTTTGACAGAGGCTTTTGTCCGAAGCACCTTGTTGCATTCACAGTTTTATCAGTTCATGCATTTCCTGGAAATTGAACCCATGACCTTGCTGTTGCAAGATCTACTTGCTCCGGTCTCCGTTCATGCAACTTGAATTGAAAGACGCATACTGTATGAAATAAAGAAGCTGCAGTCTTCGGTATCTGCTTTTCCAATCGGCAGGTTAATAGTGAGTTTGTGCCCATTCAGAGCAGTGCACCTGCAACACTTCATATCTGCTCATGTTCACGTTAGCTGCATCGAAAAACCCAGCTTAATCGTTTAATGCCATCTCTAGGATGTGTTGTACTCGTCCAGCTGCGCTGCACTAACGATGTTCGGCATCAATGAGCCACTTTGTGCTTCCATCAGACGTTTGTCTTTTGCAAATGCTCTGTGAACGGCTTCAGCAAATTGCTGTTTTTTCTGGATCCGTCAAGTAACACAAGCTTAAAGAATGAAGCCCGAGCCCAAGCCGGACTGAAATGGAGTCCTTGGAAAGATCGAGATCTAAGTGTGAAAATAATTTAACAGCTGCATGAATTTTAGCTTCGGTATGTTAATTACCCCCATTTGGAATAACAGGAAATTCCTCTGTGAGTTTTTATTTACCGAAGGCCGCTGAAAGAGCTGAGTTTAAGATGGACAAATGAGACGGGCTCAGGTGACAGAAACACGAGGCTCCGGCTCTTTCCTCATCCGTGTTTTTCTTTGCACTCGATCGCTCACCTACTTAACCGTCCACACGTGCGCTTCGTTTGCGAGGCCTTGCCAGACATTCTCGTCTAGTCTTTGGATTGAGTTGTGGTTTCAGTGCTGAGTGTTTAAATGGTGGGGTCAGGAATTACTGACCAGCATGGATGTGTTCAGAAACATGGCACTATATTATCATCAAATCTCCTCCCAGAGCCGTTTGGAGAATGACATTGGACCTTTCATTTCCTTTTTTTTTAATAAGTCTTTCATATGGAAGCAGTTTCTGCCGTAGGCTTTTATCTTCTTTTAAATATTTATATCTTTTTAATGTTTATATCTCTATTATATATACATTCCGAATTTATATCTCACTATTATATATTTAGCAGTTTTAATTTTTCTATTTTAAAATTCCATTTCCTTGCATGCATGACTTTTTTCCTCATTTTTATATCTCACGTTTCAGACTTTTCTTGGTTACTTTTTTGGTTTATATCTTTCAATTCTGACTTTAGTCTTTCAGTTTACAGTCCTTAATTCTGACTGATTTTTCTTACATTTTGGAGTACGTATCATGCCATTTTGGGTTTATGTGTAAGTTTTCTGACTGCAATCTTGCAGTGATTTTGTCTTGCAATTAAAAGATTTTTTATTTTAAATTCCTACATATTTTCAGAATTAACAGAGATGATTGCACGTAAAATAGGATTTAAACATGTAACATCACTGCATTCATTTGCATGATATCTTAGATGTCACGGTCTGAATTAGTATTCCTTATTTAGTTTCTTTGCATATTGTTGTTTTAAAAAAAAGTAGTTGGCAGTGTTTCTCATCTCTAATAGACCAGTTGTTGACTGTATATACGTTTCAGCTTTGAAAGCTGTTAAATTGCTGTAATCACAGTAAACACAGCCCTTTAGATTAACTTTGCTTTGAAGGGAAAAAAAAGAGAAGCTTGTTTTTCTGTTCATGTCAGATTGGTAGTAAAAGTTACTATGATCAGCACACAAAAGTGAAATGAGATTTCTACTTCACTTCACTGAGTTGCTAATAATAGTCTGGATCACATTTCTTTTTGTCTTGAATTTGCATAAAAGGGAACTCTAGTGCTGTTTTCACACATTATTCACGAATGCAGAACAAGTTCAACTCTAGGAAAACAAGCAGAGAGCTGGATGCTTTATTTAGACACGTATTGACATTTTAAATACTTTGCGTGCACATACAATTAATATAGAAATAAAAAAAATGTTTATCATATTTTTGTGTTATAGATAGATTTTTCACTTATACTAAGAATGGACATCTTATATATATATACAGTTTAACTCTTGGAATTTTATATACTTTACGTGCACATATAATTAATATATAAATCACATTTTTCTTTTTATATTGTATTTTTAGATTTCGAATGTTTCAATTTATATATATATATTTTTTTATTTACATTAAGTATACACATCATGTACTATATATATATATATATATATATATACACATACACACACATTTTAATTGTGACGAGCAGGGTGATATCTAAAACATTTATCAAAATGTTAATGTTTCTCTGTTATGAAATACACCACAAAAAGTAATAATATACTATTTGTAGGTGTGTCTAAACAGTACTTCACGTAAAATGTATATATTTTTTTTAAATTTCGTTTTTCTGCCTCAACGTGAAATGAGTTGATGCTTAACAAATATTTTTCTGAAATATGCAGATTTGGGATTTCATCTTCCACGTCGGGCATCAAAGCGCCCCTGGAGTCTCTTTGATGTCCGTGTCTTTTCTGCGTCTCTGGAGTCTGGGATCTTCAGCCGAGAGCCGAGCGCCCCTCCGTCCAGACGGATCTAAATTCTCTCTCTGTAATTATGTAAATGTAGTGTTTGTATTTATAGGCAGAAGCCACAGGCTGCTGGCCTCAACCTGACGCAGCTGGAAAGCATCTTGGTCTAAACTATAATACCCGACTCCGCGAGCTTGAGTGGGGGTTCAAGAATAGCACTCATGCGACGTCCCTCGCTCACCATAAACTTCTCCAGTTTCTGGGGACCTCGTTTTCCAGTGGCTTCAAAGGAGCCCGTAATAAGAGACTAGCAGCCGACATCCAATAGGTCAGAACCAACATGACCAGAGACCAGATGGATACATATATATTCAAATTTAGTTTAATATTTACAATAAATACAGTACTTACAATATAAAATGTATGTACACAATCTTATAAAAACACAGGACCTCAAGCCCTAGTGCATATGGTGCAACGAGGCACTGACCACTCGATGTGCATCAAGATACAAGACGATTGGGAAAAAGAAATGCAAACACATTTGAACACACAGCTCTGTTTTGTTGCATAGTAGCAAGGCAGTTTCAAGAGCAAAACATTGTCGTCGTCGTGCATTTTGCACTTTTACATCAGAAAACTGGAGGTTTGCTAGTCGTCAGGCTTTGCACTCTTCGTGGCTTCGGAAAGGCACCGTTAAACATACAGGCTGTCTCCCGAACGGACACAGATTCGTAGGACCAGCCCTTCAGGATGCATCAAAGGCTTTAAAAAGAGCTCAAACTATGTAGTACCAGCTACTCGTTACAAAAGTACACTCTTAAAAATAAAGGCATCATCAGTTCCATAAAGAGCTTTCAACATTACAGGGATCTTTAATCGGGAAAAAGTTCTCTGGGAACTAAAAGTGGTTCTTTTGAAGCCTTTATTTAATTTTTTTTTTTTGGAATGTTCTTTAGATTCTTTTAAGAGCTGATCACTGAAAGGTTAACAGTGAATACTCCTGATGATATTTTAGTACACCGAAAGGTTCTTTGGGAACCAAAATGTTTTTTTGGAACCTTTATTTTTAAGAGTGTAATGATGATATACTTCTTAATCAACAATATGCTTTGAATCATTAAATAAGGCAGTTATGTGGTTGCGGATCCAGTCCTCACAGGTGTCTCTTCATATGCAGAGCTAGGTGGTCTGAGCGGGAAAAGGCACGTTCACAGAGATGGCACTGGAAGGGCCGGTGACCGGTGTGTTTGCGGAAATGGCGTGTCAGCTCATCAGAGCGGGCGAACTTCCATCCGCATCCCTCCCAGTTGCAGTGGTACGGTTTCTCACCTGATGATGCAAAGCGAGAGGATCAGTTTCACTGGTTTTCAAAACACAAATGCATGTCAAAGACCAACTAAAAGGCGTTCTTACCGGTGTGGGTTCGGTGATGCGCCTTCAGGTGCGAGCTCTTGGTGTAGGTCTTTCCGCAGCCGGCGAAGGTGCAGGTGTGCGTCGCCGTGCGCTTCCTCGGCCAGGTGCGGCGCCCTCGCTTGGGTTTGGACTCCATTAGATCCAGCGGGGAGGACGGAGGAGTCAGGAGAGCTCTCTGCATGTTGGGTTGCATGCCCATGGCATCCTCGAACATGCCAAACTGGTGCGGCGCCGTGTAAGGGATCTGCATTTGAGCGTAAGCCTGTGGCGAGTGATGGAAAGCCTGAGGAAAGGCGGTCTGGCGCAGGTGGGAGTCATCCGGACTCAGCGGAGGCGTCATATTCCCCGTGGCCTGCGGAGAAATGGCCAGTCTGGGCTGCTCGAAAGACATCATGCACGAAACGTTGCCCTCTTGTTTGATCTTTTGGCAGCTCTGCGGCACCATGCCCATCACTGGCCCGTAACCGTCCATGGGTGGCTCGACTTTGATATCAACAAAGTCCTGTCTGGGGAAGGAGTTGACAATGAACCGTCCCTGCACGCCGTGGTCGTAGGTGCTGTCCACGTCGGATCGCAGGAGCTCGGCCATCAGGCTGTTGGAGTACGGCGGAGGAGCGCTGCACTGCTCCGGAGGCACATACGCTCCTGTCGAGTACATGCCGCATGGCTCCGCGTGCGAGACGAACTCGGCTCCCGCCTCTAGAGGTCCTGTGGTGTTGGCCAGGATAAACTCCAGGTCCAGATAATTACTGAGGTCCTCGTCATCCTTGCGGCTGCGACAAATGTCCATGTGCTGTGCCACGTTGAGCGGAGGGCAGATCAGTGGTTTGTCCTCCTCGCATTTCCACCTCTGCGACAAAAGCAAAGATGCTTAGAGTTAAAACACTTTCAGATGCTTTTGCCTGACTCATATTGAGAGTGTTTCGTGACGAGTGATGAGTTTGAGATGCGTCTGTACTTTTGACATTACAGTTTACTGTGACTGGCACCTCAACACTTAAAAGCAACAAATGAGAGTATAAATCATAAGAAAGTGTGCAAAAACGGCCAAAAAAAAAAAAACTAGTTTTAAGAAGTGTTTTACATATCTGTATCTTGTTTCGTATATATATATATACATACGAAACAAAACTCTCGATGATCGTGTGCCGTTATATGTATATAAACACACACAAAAATATTTACATATACAAATATTTTGTTTTTTCATAGTGTTTTAATAAATAATTATATATATATATATATAAACACTACCAAAAACGCACACACATATAAAAGTGTGCATTTATGATGTTCGTGCTAGCTCTCCGATGCGTATCTTCAATGTTTATTTTATTTAGTTCAAACAAGAGGAAACCAAACAGATTCGCTTAATGAGACACTTTTTTTCGCAGTGCTTACGCTGTTTTAACCACTTTTGGGGTTTGGTGTCCCGCATCGCCCAAAGTCCCCTTAATTCACCCTAGTTTCCCCATTTCACGAGTGCAAAAAAAAATTTCAAATACTTACATCCTCCCAAAGTTTCTCCTTCTGATTTGCAAACGTTGAAATCGAAGGCAAAAGGCAAGGTAAAGCCATTTCCAAGGTGCGTACTGCGTTGTAATGTTCTTCTGTCTTGTCGCACTTGCTCCCGAACAGATGTCAAACTGCGCTGCGCTTTTTCCTCGAGCGAACTTCCAGAGTCATGAACAAAGTGCGTCTGGCAGGAGCGCCTCCTACCAAATAAATACTTCTCCTGGACCAATTGTGTGAGCGGAGGAAACCGCGTTCAGACTTCCCAAATATAGTGGGTATATAAGGCACAGTGCGCTCTCTCCACAGGTCCACAGTCTCTCAGCGCTTGACGGCGCGCTCGGGCGCATTTAACTGCGTGACGACGCGCGGTCCCCTCCCCTCGGGGGCGCGGCCGACAGGAGGCGTTCCCTACAATCATGCGTGTAAAACACACACACCAATGCGTTTCAACAAAAGCCCAAATTGATCCAAGTGTAATTCCAGTCTCCAAACAGCCTACATTCACCCATGCGTAATTTAGTCTCCAAATATACGCGCTTTCCAATGAAAGCAAGTGACTGCACAATGAGGTTACATTTAGAGAAGTCAAATAAAGTTGTTTTTGCATGCTGATCTGGCAATTTTCTGTACAATAGATTAGTAGGTGATCCAAAAGTCAGCCGCTCGTTCCTGTCATTACATATACATAGACTTAGGTGGGATGCTATAAAAGGTAAACGAGGTGCACATTTATTATAAAGAAAGCCGTAAGCATTTGATGAACAGATGCGTGCATGGTTTGGAACCAAGACTAGTTTTAAAAGCTGAAGACAGTGAGTGTTGTGTTTGTGGTTTAGTGGATCATGATGACGGTTGATGCGATTCTCTCCACCTGTGGTTCCTCTGCTGTAAAAACCACCAGAAACATACTTCGGCTTGACCTCAGATAATGCTCGTTTGATAGTTTAGTGGGGCTTTAAAGCCAAAGGTGGCGTAGCTCTCAACAGATTAACACTAAAACATCTGTCTGTCAATCAATGTATAGATAGACTAACATGGAATCGACGTGGCTGCGTGTCTGTAAATACTTTTACATCTAAAGCTGTTTATGAAAATGGACATGTGTTTAGGTAGAATGTGTGCGTGTGTGAGTGTGAGAGAGAGAAACACATGGTAAATATTTTGTAAACATCTTTCCATTTTGAATGAAAAAACGTACATAAAGTGCACTCAATAAAGTATTTTACGCGCCCCCTCTCAAATTGATCAAACCACTATTTGTTTTTCAACTATATAGGCCTGTAGGTTTTTTTTTTGTTTTTTTTTTTGTCTCCTCGTGTATTTTTCCTCAGGTTGCATCTCAGGTATTGTGACTGACGCAGCGTGACAGCTGGAGTTTTACCGTGTTTACTGTCGCAAGGAGACGTGTGGTTTGAGGATGGCACATAAAGCGGGATTAATGTGAAAGCGAGGCGTTGGGCGCGCTCAAAGGCGCTTTATCATGATGATTGTGCGCCGCAGCGGGTTTGTCTAAACGCGGACAGCAGGCGCCAGTCTCACCTGAGCCGCTGACTCTCTCCTCTCAGATCTTCGCCTCATTCAGGTGTAAATGGAGGGGGATTAAATGGCTGGAATGCTGATGGTTGCTGGGAATTATTGGCTTTGCTTTAGCAGCCATTAGTGTCGTTAATAATGTCCCGAGGACGCGGCGCGACGCGCCACACTGTTCAGCGCGCCACTGAAGAAACTGACAGAAAAAGAAAAATGATTGGTTCATAATTAGTTCATGACCTTTGCACTTTGTTTCCTGCGCTGTAGTACTATGATACACTGATATTTACCATGGTGCTGGCTGACTAAATAATTACGTGATGTTACGACTGTAACAGGATTTGGTTAACGGATAATGCTATGGTGTTATACAAGACGTGTCCAAAAAATATGGTTATACTATGGTACTTTATTTCGTTCAGTAACGTCAAAGGATGATTTCCGTATCCATATACCATAGTATTTTTACAATACATATTCACAATGCATGGTGTTACTGAGATAAAAGTCACAGTGAACGTAACGTCAACGTGCCAATGCCTTTTTGGATATTTTGTTGTAAATGTGGTACTATTTTTGTAGTATACACGTGATTTGGCGCACCATGTATACCCTACTGTAACTAATTAAACAGAACACCATTCTGAAGTTGAATTGTGTGAAACCCATTGCATTGACATCTTGACCCCAGAGTTTCATCACCAGCGTTTAATAGCTCATAGCAGTCATGAGCTGATAAAGCGTTCAGATTTGCATATTTTCCCTCGGTTTCTATGTGCTTTTTGTGTTGAGTAAGAATGAGTTTGGGATGTTTCTCGTCTCTATGGTCATGAATCTTCTATAGAAATGAAAGGTGGCTCTCGTAATCTATTATGCGAACTAGAGTTTCTGGTGCTTCTAGTTTGATTTGATGCTAATAAAATGAATCATTAAGAATCAAGCAAGGGGCGTATGTAAATGGCCATACATGCCGTTAGTTTCCACTTAAAGCCACGTTAGATTATCAAAATGCAATTGAGAAAGTTCATATTGAGATTGCATGCAATGCTCTGAGTCATTATTGAGGCGATTTGAGAGATATTTGAGAAATAAGTTTTTCTTAGGAGATGCTGGAAACGTCTTTATGTGCGCTCAGTCGTATTTGATTGCTCTCAGAATTGATATATTGAAGAGATCTGGTTTGTGATTTCTCCCAGGTTTCGGGAAGAGATTGTTACATCTAAAGGATTATGTCATCATTCCAAGTTCCACGGAGCCCCACAGGAAGCGTGTCCTTTGATTAACGGGATAAACTGATAGCACTTCCTCCCGCATGAGTTCAGGTGACTCTCCCTCACAACCGTATGAATTCTTTCTGTGTGACACGTTACGTTATGAATGAGTGTGTGTGCACTTCCTTCACGCTAAAATCAGATATGCTTTATGATGCAAGACATTCAGTATAAATCCACTGCCGGATTGAATTAAATAATATGATTTAATTATTTTAAAAGAAGTCTCTTCTGCTCTCACCAAGGCTGCATTTATTTGATCAAAACACAGCGCAAATTGTGAGATATTATTACAATTTAAAATGCTGCTTTCTATGTGAATATATGTTAAACAGTAATTTATTCCTGTGATGTTCAGCTGTATTTTGAGCATCGTTGCTCCAGTCTTGAGTGTCACGTGATCCTTCAGATATCATTCTAATATACTGATTTGCTGCTTAAGAAACATTTCTGATTATAATCAATGTTGAAAACAGTTATGCTGCACAATATTTTTGTGGAAACAGTGATACATAATTTTTTTTTTCAGGATCCTTGGATTAGCAGAAAGTTATTTTGTAAAATTGTGCATTTTTAACAGATTTACTGGTTTACTTAGTTTTAATTATAAATAAAAGCTGCCTTGGTGGGGAAAAATACAGTAAAAAAGAAAAAGTTAGTTATTCCAAAGTTTCAACATTATAATTATTACATATATTACATTATTCTATATATATATATATACACACACACACACACACACACTCACACACATATGCCGGTTTTTGGCCTGGTAGACTGTGGCATATTAAATTACATTCTAATGTATTTCAGAACATAAACACACAAAATTACACTTGCGTGGCTAGAGGCATTTGCACTCAGTTATGTTTTGAGCTTTACATTGAGCGGACATCACTGGCAATCATTGCACATTTGCATAATGTCACCTCAAATTGCCTGTAATGGTCTCTGTGTAAGCGAACGGCCATTGTTGACTCATAAACCAGCACTGGTTCTCTCATGTCATCTTATGTCATGTAGGCGATGCATAACGGCGCATGTTTGTGGTAACAGTCGCCGTGTTTAGGCAGCTGAACGTTACATATTTATTCTGCTCATTTTTTCCACTGCGCTCAATGAAAGCAATTACAGACGTCATGTGCGCACAGGAGTCTGACATGTGTTCAGTCTTTCATGGCAGAGATCCAGCACGCTCCCAGCCCGCATTACATGCATCATTGCTAAATGATGTGTCAGTTTGCAAGCGCATTCATGTCGTTGTGTTGTATCAATGGCTATTTTCATCCCCGCATGCATGTAGGTGCATGTCTGTATGTTTAAGTCTCTTGGCAGAAAATGTCCTTATTTGACTTATGTTCTCTTAAACAATTAGAGACAATACTTGCATTTTTTGTTTGATATATGTGACCCTGGAGCACAAAGGCAGTCTTAAGTCGCTGGGGTATATTTGTAGCAATAACCAAAAAATACATTGTTTAAGTCAAAATGATCAATTTTTCTTTTATGCCAAAAATCATTAGGGTTACATTAAGATTTTGTTTTGTTTTTTGTAAATTTCCTACTCAAAACTTCATTTCTGATAAGTAACATGCATTTCTAAGAATTTCATTTGGGCAACTTTAAAGGGGACTTTCTCAGACTGACGATTTTCAAATAGTTGCATCTCAGCGAAATATTGTCCTAACAGACCATATATCTATAGAAAGCTTATTTATCAGCTTTCAAATGATGTATAAACTGACGTTTATGACTGGTTTTGTGGTCCAGGGTCACATTTAGTGATTGTGTTTCTATTTTGAAGCCTCAAGTAAGTCACCATGCGGCATTCTTCATATATTAGTATTGAAACAGATATCTTCTCATTCTGTTCAAATGATTCATCCGAATCAGAGTTTTAAATTGTGCCAAACAAGGCGTCCTCTAAGAACGAGCAGCTAATTCTGAGAATCATTTCTTAATCTTACAAAATGACTTTTTTTTTGCACAATATTGAAAGGATTTGGCAACACATGTGAAAGTTGCAACATATTTTTACAAAAGCCGTATACAGTCCTAGAAATGTGTGTGAATGCGCTGGATTTGGGATCTGTCGTAGGGAACATTGTGTTATATCAGATGCTGTGTTCACTTGGCATGACTTACTGTTCATTCACGTTAGAAATGCATGCGACATAAACGTTACACTACAACACCCAAGAAGGAATCTTACAAACAGCGGCTTCTTTTATCGCTGCTTACAGTACGGATCATTCTCATGTCAATCTCATGTCACGTTTCGCTTGATTTGTGTGTGAATTTTGCGCATTACACCCATTTTACATTCTTGGCTTTGTAATTATGATTTAGAGCCTAACATAATGCGTCTAAACTATAGACAGTCTCAACCAGAATGCAGACGCATCAGTGTTTGGTTGTCGTTTTCGTCATTTTTGGCCTTTAAAATAGAAATCTGTCTTACATGGCATTATTACATGCTTTGTGGAACACACACCATGTTCTTGACTTTTTATTAGCAATGTAGTCATAATCAGACACCATTGTTGTACCATTACACATCATAGCACACTCTCAGAAATAAAGGTACAAGCTGTCACTGGGGCGGTACCTTTTCAAAAGATACACGCTTGTCCATTTTGGGACCTTAAAAGTACATATTAGTACTTGAAGTGTACATATTTGAAATGTACCTTTTGAAATGGTACCGCCGCAATGATAGCTTTTGTACCTCTATTTCTGAGAGTGTAGAGTAATTCAAATGTGTGTTTGTGTGTGAGTCAGATTTTATTTTTGCCATAATTCTAGTGAAATAGTGTGTTTACGTATTATGTAGCCTATAAATACACACACATGCATGTATATAATAATAATAATACTTTTGTATGCGATCAATTGTGAATAATCGTTTGACAACACTGATTTTTATATTTTCACTTCAATTATAGTTAAAGATAAAAAAATGTTTTATGTTTTAGTCATTTATTATATAGAAAAAACCATGCCTATATCTTTAAGGCAAGTACTTCAAGTTAAACTAATATAATATAATTATATTTCAGATTTATTTCAGATTTATTGTAATTTTAGTTCTACTAATTTTGTGTTTTTGTATGTTTTTTTTTATACGTCAGTATATCTTATTGTATAATAATATAATATTTCTACATTTTATAATATATATTTGATATATTTTAACTTTTTTATTAAATTAAATAATTCGATTTTCTTTTTAAATGTTCTGTTTTCACTTTAACTTTACTATTTACTTTGATTTCTGTATAGTTTTTAATCATTTGTAGTTTTAGAGTGGTGAAATAAAATAATTTTACAGGGGAAATATAGCTTTTTTTAGTTTTTCATATCTAATTTTTTTTTATTTCAACTACTGAAGCTGTAATTTTTTGTTAGTTTTACAGTAATCGGCCGTTTGTTCTGTGGTGTTCATGCAGAAATCCTGGTAGTAGCGTGACTCTTTGAAGGCTCCTTTCTAGTGTGCACCACCAGAGAAACTTCCCTGGACTCTGAGAGTGAGTGGGATCCTGCCTGGACCTTTTATACCAGAGTTATTTTTAAACACACACCCCTTTCTTATTTCCGTGTTTCCTCCTGAGCCGCTCAGGAAGCCGCTCTGGCCCCGTTTCCTGAGCAAACGCCGACAGATTCGCAGGAATCAAAGAATGATTGCATTGAGAAGCGCGGCCTCTGCAAGGAAAACACAAGAAGGGTGAAAAATTAAAAACAGAGTCGGTCTGGCACGTGCGACGGCCCCGACTGGAATTCAAAGACCTGGATGGACTCCAGCTCTAATTTCAGTACGCCTGAAATATTTGTGGAAAGTTCTGGAACAAGAACTTGGCTTTTTCCACTCCGTGCACCTGAGAGCCGCGCCGTTCACATCCCACATATTGAGACCAAACGTCACAAACACAAGCGTGTATTATCAGATGAGTTATTGTCAGCGCATCTCAGGCCTATTAAACAAGACTGTGTGGATTTTCTCAGCGTTACATAAGAGTCTTATAGCATCAAATGACATAATTCCACCTTGTCTTGATAGCATTGATTAATTGCATAACATGTGTTAATAAAAAACATGAGGAAAAGCAAACTAGGTATGTTAAGATAGTCATGCTTTACCTTCCTATATCTTCATGAAGAACATAAACTCTGCACTTCACTATGTTTTTGATCAGAGCTGTGTCAGTTAAGCAAAATTGATTTACTAATAATTACATTAAATTTTTAAGAGTTTTACTAGTTTTTTTTGTCAATTTTTAAATATATTTTAATTTCTATTTAATTTACGTTTTAATAATTAAGTTTTTTTTTTACAATATAGTGCATAATTTTATTTTTTATGTGTTTTCATTTTAATAAAAAAAATTGTCAATATTTTTTTTAAGTCTTTGGGTTTTAATTTTAATGAAAGCTTTATTAATTGTTCATGTGTCTTTTTAGCTGTTGTTTTTATTAATACGTTTTAGATTCATGTTTTGTTTTTTAGAATTTCAGTTTTTGTTTTAGCTAACATTTTATTTTTGCTGTGTGCATTTGTCATATTTATTGGTTTTTAAAATGCATTTTAGTACTTCATCAAAAAAGAGAAATGTTGCATTGACAACTAGCTGCAATAAAATAGACTTATTTTATTTCATTTAATATTTATATTATTGTAATGGTATTATATGGTTTTAGTTTCAGTTGATGATAATGACCCTGATCAGCACTTATATTCTAAAGTTTTCTTTTAGTTTAAAGTATTTTTATTTCAAGTAATGTTTTTTAGTTTTAGTTGATGATATAACAAACCTCAGATACGTACAGGATAATAACGCATGCACAGAAGCATCAACACCTATCAAATCGTTTATGAGCTTCTGCTTTCTATTAAAGCGAGAGCAATGGCTCACAGAACTGTAAGGCATTTGTTCCAAGCAGAGCGTCACATTACCCACGTTGCATTGCACTAACACCTTTCCAGGAGTGCTTGTGAGCTGTGTGTTATGACAGAGCGCTGGCTCGTCGTGTTGAGTCCAGAAGGATGTAATTGGGACTGGAGCAGAGTATGCTTCTCGTTTATTAGCTGTTAGCACCTAATCACGGCTCAAGTGTTTTCATCGTCAGAAAGAGCCGTGAAAGCTGCTTTCTGTGTGATTAACGGAAGCAAGCGTTGTAGTTGCGTGACATTTAGCGTCCCGACCATGGGTTGTGTCAACAGTAACGCAGAGAGACATCGGCTTCAGTTCTGTCCTTTTCATCGCTCGCTGATATTCTCTGGCAGATTCTGTCATTTTTGTATGCGAGCACTAATGGTTCACAATTAAAGGCAACGAAATGTAGTGCATGACAGACTTTTTCAGGCCTTTATTGAATATTTGGGCTAATAATAGTAGTAATTTTAGGATATTCAAATCTAATATACAGATTCCAGATAGAAGAGTATGCAATACATTAACAAGTCTTATTGTTTAATCACGACCGTATGGTATTTCAGGCGATGGTCTGTGTTTCTTCTCTGGTACCTCAGATACAGAAGCAAGTGCATTCGTACATTCCAGCAGCAAACTCTCGCAGCTGAGTAAACACCACACACTTAAACAGAACAAACCCGGACAGTCTCTTCATTCAAACACTGGCCCTACATCCTTCAGCACAGACATCTACACACTCCATCAGGATCTACACAAATATATAAACCCCAGCGGGACTTTATAAATATTAGAGTGTGCGCTTAAACATAGTCATGCACATATGGATCTTATTACAATATCACGTGTTTAATTTAGGCTTCAGCTTTACTACTGATTATACTCACAGTTTGATATACTGTGTTAAAATAACTAAACAACAGAAGCACTAAAAACGTCATCAAAATGAATTGAATCAAAAATATCAAAATTAATTAAATGGAAAATATCAAAATTAATTCAAATGAAAATCATATTTCAAATAGTTGCCGAAGTAGTATTCAAGTAATCAAATTGAATTAAATGGAAAGTATAAAAATAAAAACGAAATTATTAAATAAATTGAATATTAAATATATTAAAACACTTTTTGAATCTTTTTACTTTTTTTTTGTTTAAGTAAAGTTTTGTATAAAAAACAAAAACTGATTTAAGGAAGCTTACTAAATTACTAAAACTTTAACAAAACAAAAATGTCTAATGGACTATCGCAATAAAGTGTAACCTAAAAAAAATATTAATAATACAAGCATTTTATAATGACGCAAAAATAATAATATTATATACTAATGTAACAGAGTATGACAATATCAAGGAAATGACAAAAACGGACTAAAATGACAATTAAAATGGAAAATATCTAATATCAACGAAAACCATCTGATTCATTCACAACTCTGAAGGGTTAAAATAACACTGGGTTTGTTTCATTTTAATAGTATTGTGTTCACATAAAAGTCTGTATGAAATCTTCTAATGAAGTTCGTGACCTTTTGACCTTTGCATGAACCGCCAAAGGTCTGACACATTATATCATGCTCTTGAGCAAGCTTCTGTTTCTTCTGGGGATGACACATGATCATTTGTTCTTGTGATTCAAACACGGTAAACACGGTAAACGAACCTCACGCTAGAGCTACAGAGACACAGGTTCCTGGACCGGGTGTCCGTAACGGCTGTTCTTCCTCAGTTACGTTACACTAGAAGAACTATCTGTGCCCACCTGAACACCTTACGCAACAGAAAGGTCAAAGGTTGACCCCTGGCTCATTTCTCACTTGTGTTTGTCCTGGGTTTGCAGAGGAAGCGGAGCGGCTCAGTGTTCAGACACTTATCAATCGTCATAAAGCCTCTCGGGCCCTTTTTACGCTTCAGACTGTTTCCTGAGCTCTCAGTGATGCCGTCATTAGGGTCGTGCAGGTCAAGAGCTACCGACTGGTTGCATCTGGTTGATAGAGTTAAACCAGCTCTGACCGGTTCTGTGTGACTCTTCCAGCGCAGCAGTGTGTGTGTGTGTGTCATTTAAAGGATGTTTCGTTTGTTGTACATCACGCAGCATACTGGAAATGAGCAGGAATATGCCTTCTGGTTAGAGAGGGTGAATGCTTCTTGCTGGTTAAGCTGGTTAGTTGGAGCTGTTTCAGATGTTTCTCCTGAGTTCAGATTTGTTCACGATACTAAATTCTACAATCTAAGCTCAAGGATCTCTGTATGAACTCCTATCAAGCATTTCTCAGCGAGTAACTCTTTGAGGAGTTCACTACAGATTCCAGATACAGGACAAAGTCCAATAAATTAAAAGTCTTTATGATGACTACTTTTAAATTCAATGTGATATCGGCATTGACCATTTTTTCATCCTTTGTGTATATTTATTTATCCAATATATAAAATATTCTATATTTAATAAATGTTTTAATAAATTACTCACTGCTAGTCAATGGAAGGTAATAACAAATGAGACCTTATTGTACATTGTTTACAGTTTATAGCTTTATTCTCTCTTACCGAATCGCTCATTTGTGTCTGTTTTAAGTTTTAGGATGGCGTCGATGCTTCCATATAACGGAGAGCAATTACTTTTCCGAAACATTTGTGAAGATTGAGACGTACTATACCACGTTTAACTTTTAGGTCATGTGACTCATCTCATCTCTTCCTATTAATCGTAATCAGTTAAGATTCAGGACTCATGGGAAAGTGAATGAAGTCAAATGGGAGTTCACACAGAGCTGTCAGACCAAATGACCCTCACATATTGATGATTGTGTTATTCACAGCTACAGGCCTGTACTGGTGCTCGCCATCATCCAGAGTCCTCAGTCCTCAGAAGGTGGAAGCGCTTGTCAGGTCAGCTGTTAAACAGTTCAACAGTCATGAGTAAATTTGTGAACCTGTTTTCAGGGTGTAACCCCCACTGACTAATTACGGCGTTTGGGCTTGGCTCTAAGGATGGCCGCAAGTCGCTGAATTTAACGGAGATCTGAAGATGCGCGTTTAGGTGTGAGCACGCGATATCGGCTCTCGACACGCGCCGATGCAAGCGCCTCCAACAAAGCTGTGTTTTTCATTGGTCAGGCGCTGAGCTGCTGTGGTCGTGTGGTTTGTGATCACTGCTCTTGATGTAGTATTTCACTTTCGTGATTAGTGCAGGTAACGATACTCTGTATTCACTACGACAGGAAGCTGGTGCAGGTTGTGGTTCAGAGGACACTCCCTGCTCTGAATAACCCAACACGAGCTGTATTAACGTCTTAACTACTGCTAGGCTATAAACACAGAGCTTATTCGATTAAATCACAGTTTATGCGGTCAGAAAATAAACGTGTTTCCGAATGCGGTCACAGCATGCACTGCTTTCGGGATGTCGCTTCTCAGAAATGAAGCGGCTCGTGATTTAACACAATGACTACTTAGAAACCGTAGTGACAATGTGAAGAAGATTTCGATGAAGTCACTGTTCATGCAGTCAGAAAAAAACGCGTTTCCGATTGCAGTCGCAACATAAGCTGCTTCATGTGCCGTCGCTTCTCAGAATGCAAGCGGCTCGTGAATTAAGTTACATAAAGCAAGTGTTTTTCAAGTATAAAAATTCTGGCAGCGTTTATTCACCCCCAAGTTGTTACAAACCTGTGAGCGGCTTTCTTCAGTTGAACACAAAAGAAGTCGTTTTGATGAATGTTGCAGTTGCGGGTAGCCATTGACTTCTATAGTACAGAAACAAAAGACTGTGGAAGTCAATGGCTAGCCTAGCAGCAGCTATAGTGAATATATAAGTCTTTTACTATGTTTGGGATTAAATGGCCGTGTATATGGTCAGCAAAAAAAGCATTAGTCAGTTCTCAGATTGCAAGCAGCTCATGATTTAATGATATTATTAATAATAATAATGCATTTTATTTTACCTCATCGCAAGTAATGATAAAAAATACAAATCAGTAAAATAAGAATTGCTTTATTATTGGTTGAGAGAGGAGGACAAAGGCAGTTAAGTATGTATTGCGCGTGATATTATTAATTTGAATTTCAAAGGATAGATTGCCATCCATGAATCACCCAAAATTTTAACTAGTAAGGAACCAGTGAGGAAGGACAGATTACATTATTGTCAATGTACAAGAAAAAATTATTAGATTTAGTCAAAACAGATCAAGTGTCATCAAGGTAGGTTTTGAGGCTAAACAGCTGGATAAAGATAGAGAAGGAAAAGAACCTGCGGGTTTAGCAGACAGATAATGTTGGGTGTCATCTGCGTAATCATTAAAATGAATACTATGTTTCCTCCAAGAGTAACCAAGAGGGAGTATATAAATAATGAAAAGAAATGGGCCCAAAACAGAACCCTGGGGAACACCAGTCGGGACTGTACTGTAGATGGTCTTGATCTGAAACCTTTTTTGAATTGGATAAGCTGAGTGCGTCCAGGAAGCTAAAACCTAAAGCCAACCTGTCGAGAAGTGACTTATGTGAGAAAGTATCAAAGGCAGCACACAAGTCAAGTAGGACCAGTATTGTTAAAAGCCCAGAGTCAGCTGCCAGCAACAGATCATTGGTTATTCTGACAGTCTCAGTGCTGTGGTAGGGATAAAAACCAGATACAAATTGTTCATACAAATTATTATCTGAGATGTTCATGAATTTGAATGCACTTTTCCACAATCTTAGAGATAACTGGTAAATCTGAACTCGAAACCTGTCCGTCCATTCGTCCATCCAGCCATTGTTCTGTCATCTCAGTCAGTTCATTTCAATGAACACCTTGAATACACTGATTCACCAAAATGAATGACTCATTGCAATTGTAGGGTTGCTTTGTTTAGGGTTAACCTGCTGTTTAGTGTAGTTTTGAATGCAGTTTTCTTTTTTTAATTCGCCAAAACCATCAGAAAGGTGTGTACATAGCGTAAAGCAAACCTCTGCACCAATTACGAGGTTCGGCTTTCCCTTTTTTTTAAGGTGCTCGGTGCAAGTGTTCTGAGCAATTGTTTTTATAGATAGAAACTATGAATCATCTTGCAATGTAGGGAAGCACATAGGAGGGCACTTGGGTGGTTACTGTGCGCAACTGTCAAAAAAAAAGAAATAAAACATACAACAGCTGAAGGCGGGTGGGTGGTTGCTAGTTTTTTTGTTTGGTTGTGAAGATTTCCAGTTTGGGAATAGATTGATTTAGGTACAGTCAGCTATTTTGAACCGCAAGAAAAGAAAACATGGGCTGACTTCAAAGCCTGTCCAAACATACATTTCTGACATGTTTCATGAGCTTTGGGGTAATGCTATAATTGCCTTGTGGTATTTCTGAACTGTCTTTTCTCACAAAGTCTGACTATAATAGCCGTCAAGCATAACCAAAGGAGAGCGAGACACAACGGTGTTTGAAAGACACCCAAAAGGCTCACAAGCAGGTAATTAAGATATAAGTATTGCATTTCATGCGCACCTTCAAACACTAGGTCCATAGTTTGGGACTGGACTCTGTCACAGCACATTAAATGTGTAGGTTTAGCCTGAAAATGGATTGTACGGAGAATAATCTCGACTCGATCTCTGGTGCAACTGCTCTGAGGTTTGAACTGCTTGTGTTGATCAGGTGACTTCCTTCACTGAGGAAATATTACGACTAATCCACTGTGACTTAATTGAGTTCACATCTATCTATCTATCTATCTATCTATCTATCTATCTATATCTCATTCATCGTATTCAGCGTTCCTCGTTTTATTGTTCTATTGCTCAATCCATCCATACATCTGATATTCCATCTATTCATTCAACTGTCATTGATTCATCTATACATTCAACTGTACTGTCATTCTGTCTATTGTTCCATCCATCCATCCATCCAATATTTTATATTCCATCCATCGTTCTATCATTCTGTCTCTTTTATATCATATTGTAATTTGAATGCATTGCATATTCTGTCTGTCCATTTGTATACATATATTTAGACTTGATATAACATCATATTTTTATATGAATAAATTGCATAATCATGATTATTTACACTATTATTATTATTACAAAACAGATTTCAGTCAATGCGCGGGGGCGTGTCTGACGTAACTGCTGTTCCGATTAGCCGCTCCCACTCCTCAACACTCAGTAGTGATGCAGTCATGTGACATCATCTCTCATCCAGTCTGTGTTTGTTATACATTGTATCACCGGTTGCCCGGCAACAACACACCTTCAGGAAAAGGAATGTATCCACTCTAGAATGTTGATTCCTCATCATTCTGATGGAACGATTTTGTGGTGAAAGAGTCAGTGAAAGCCTGAGGTGAAAGTTCAAGCGGGCTATTGGTCAGTCTGAGAAGGACATATGGCCTGGGGGAGGTTGTGCCATAACCTCTGTCCTCCTTCACCTTGACTGTCCATCTCCTCCTGTCTCTCTAGGTGACCCTTTATCACCTCCAGGCTTGTGTGCTAATCAGTGGAGCTGTCAAGGGCTGCTAAAGTGTGACCCCGGCCCAGGGCCAGAGTGTGTCACAAGCACCAGGCACTCGTCTACATCAAGCATCTCTTTTGTTGTTGTTGTTTAAGTGAGTGAGGGTGCAAGTCTGGACAGCTTCTTTCAGCTTAGGGTGCGATTTTGTCTGTCTTTGTGCAATCAGTGGATAAGAACGTCTGATCCCTAAACTGAGCGATGTGTCCCCTCCAGTTACAGAGCAGCTGTCTGAGAGACCTGCTCTACCTGTGACCCGTAAGAAAGAAAATCACAGCTGAAGCATCTGTAAAATCTCACTTATTTCTCTGCTAGTTGAAGTTTGGAATAATTTATAGTAATAGAACATAAGATTTCTATTTCAAATTCTATTTAACTTTTTACTGGTGGTGCAGATTATACGAAGAGCATAACTTCTTGCATCACTCAAATACATGTTGAATCAAAGGAACGATGTTTGTGTGTTGAAGAATCAGATGGCAGGTTGAACGTTTGCCAGGTTTATACTCGCTGTAGTAATACTGGTGATGTGAACTAATCAGTAGTTCGTTTGCATTGTCATTAAACTCTGAGAATAGCATCAGATGAACGAAAGGGGGGTTTTGCTGGAGTTTCATACCTTAACCATTTCCTGTCCCAACCTGAGCCGTTCATCTGCTTTCAAAAGATACGGAAACGTTCGAAAGGGGGAAAAGTCCCGTAAAAAACACGCATTCATATTCTCTGTTTTCAATTTCACTCATGCGTTGCTCGTCTCTCTACAAAATCTGCAGTAACAACACATGCATTCATGCACGGCCTTATTAGTGCTCAATGTTACAATGAGATTGCATCCGTATAGGACTAGTTTTCACAAAAATGATGAGAAATTGTTTCAGATCTGTATGCTGTTATTTTTTCCATGCATCATGTAAGCTGACATTTTTTGAACACTCGTTATGCTGCTCTTTTCAATGCTTGTAATGACCAGATGCTGTCAAGCTCCAAAAAACAAAACAAAAAAAAAAACACTATAAAAGGGTAATATGAAATACTAATATGAGCTGAAACGGCATAAGGTTGTGTAAATAATGACAGCACTTTCATCTTTGAGTGAACTTTCCTTTTCCACTGATCCATGGTGATCGCTGACAAAATATATGAATCACGAATGCCTCTGTCACCATTCATTTTGAGCCTCGGTTTGTCTCTGTTCTACCTGAGGGCCCTCAGAGGTCATGACTTCTCCTGAAATGCGTTTTAAAATGAACTAATCCTGCAACAAATCATCTCCACATAAGGATGAACATGAGCGTGAAGGTAATACAAAAGTGCTTTTATTTTCCGACATCTTTGGGGAGATCACTGAAGTCAAGAGCAAATTAAATCATTGGCTGCTTTGAAGGAGTCGTTCACACAAAAATGACAATTTGCTGACTATGTCCTCACCCTCAGGCCACCTAAGATGTAGATGAATTTGTTTCTTGATAGGAAAGGATTTGGAGAAATGCAGCATTGCATGACTCGCTCAGCAATAATCCACAGCACTCGAGTCCGTCAGTTAACATCTGGAGAAGACAAAAGCTGGGTATTTAAAAGAAAAGGATGTTTTAAACTTCCAGCTAAAATATGAGGCATCTATACATAACGTTGCATTCTCCAGTGAAGAAGTAATGTTATCTAAACAAGGAGAGAACTCTGCACATGGTCTAGCGTGCCAAAACGAGTATTTGGGTGGATTTTGATGTGAGAGACAACAGGGTGGACTTTTTCACTGAAGGAAGCATTATTATGGGTCATGGACTCGTATTTTAGTCAGAAGTAGCAGTTTAGACATCTTAATGATGGATTTGTTTCAGCTTTTGTCTTCTCCAGATGTTTACTGATGGACTGGAGTGGTGTGGATTATTATGATGTTTTGATCAGCTGTTTGGCCTCTCATTCTGACAGCACCCATTCACTGCAGAGGAAACATTGCTGGCACTGCTGCATTTCTCTAAAATCTGTTGAAACAAACTCATCTACAGTTTGGATGTCCTGAGGGTGAGCACATTTTCAGTTTAATTAGCGATTTTGTCACTGTTCAGCACTATCAGGCTGATATGGAAGTGAGATAAAATGAGGGAAACTGAATGAATGAAATGCTCCTGTTAGAGGAACCACCTCAATCTTTCAGTTCTCACTGATCTCAGTTTAGTATGAGTTCAAACCTTTCCGCGTTCACATGGGATGTACGATCACTGACAGCTGACAAAAGGTGCTGATTGTGTATACTATGTGCATATATTGTTGGTTAGTTTATTTGCCTCCCTAAAAGACCACGTTATTGGGTCATGACCCTCTGCTTTACAATATCATAACTTTACAGTTAGCATGGTTAGTTTTTTTTTGTTCCTGGGTGGGAGTGTTTACAAGAGGACGGGCGTAAACAGGAGGAAAGAGGTTGTTGTTGAGGTTGAGCAGCGGTTTGTGTGGTGAGAAGGGTTATGCTCATATACCGCCCTGAAAGGAAGCCCGTACAACACACACACACGCTCACATCAATAACAGATCTTTATATACACACTGAATGGAGAATTCGGTCCCAATGCACAAACGACTTGCTGTGATTTGATACGGATCAGTTGCACTGCAGAAAGAGTGTTGCATCACTGCAGTGACTTCATAATAGGTGCTTTTCCTACTTTAATAATAGTTTCCAGATGCACGTCTTTAGCGACTAGCGCTTCGAGTATTTCCTTTAACACTGTTCTTATCATTATCTGTTTAAAAAGGGCTGGTCTGAAACTGTTCACTGATGCATGTGTACGCAACATTTAACGATGTTTGATGCATGCGTGCAAAAAGATCCGCGCGAGAATCTAATCTGATAATCACAAGCACAGGGTTTTATTCAGTTTTCACAGAAGCTTGTGTGTTCAAGGTATCTGACTGATATTATGAATGCACCTGAAGGAGAACTAATCACTGAATATATATAACTAATCATTGAAGGGTTGGATTCCGGAACTTTGTAGCAAGTGAAATAATCTGCATATTTTCTGTTGTATTTATGTGTTTTCTCTATTAATGTTAATGAATTAATATTATTGTTGTATTTTCTTTCTTCACATCACTTCGAATGAACCTGCAACTGAACTAAGTGGTTTAGTTGTTTTACACAGATCACATTAAATATATTTAGCAGCTACATCAATGCTACAAGATTTATGGGAAAAATGTATGTGTGTGTACATTTTTGTTTGTAAATAACAATCGGTTATTACTGTTATAATTATACATAAAAGTAGTAATAGTAAGTATAATAGTAAATAAACGTTTTAAATGTTTAAAAAGAACAAGCTTAAAAGTTTTTACTTCTATATACTTTATATATAAGTTTTGAATTCAAATATTACGGATGCTTCAGGATTACTAGTAATATATGCAAATAATTTCTATATAATATGATTTAATAAAAGTTTTTAATTCTAAATTATTATATGATGGATATATTTAGATTAATGTTAGATTATTAGTATTGTCAAATGATTAATCACGATTAATCACATCCAAAATAAACGTTTTCATTTACATAATGCGTATGTGCGTGTACTTTTTTTTATTTTTTATTATGTATGTTTATTAGATATTAAATATAATTAATATAAATTATGAGTATATATATATGTAAATATTTTCAAAATATTTTGTATGCATGCGTCTTATACATAATATTTACATACATAATACATAATACATAATACTTATAACATATCACACATACTGTATATATTGGATGTGATTAATCATTTGACAGCACTAATTTATGATTAATAAATCTGTGCTCATAGTAATTTTATATGATTGTTAAATGCAGAATTGCCTGATATTTATGGCAACCCTAATCTGTCATTCATTGTCATTCATTTTCAAAACAATGACGGGGTGTGTCAATGCACAACCACTGCTAATGTGGTGTTTTCATATTCATTTTTACAGATGTTTTTTCACAAGGGTCAGGTTCTACATGGATGATGTTGGTCAGAGTTGGAGACACATCTGCTGTCTTGTCCCTTGTCTCTCCGCCCCCTTGTTTGTCACTATGGTTTTTGATTAGTTCCTACTCCCTCATTATCATGTGTATTTAAAGAGTTGTTTGTGTTCTGTCTCTGCCGAGCATTATCTTGTCCCATTATCTTGTCCCTTATCTCTTGTAAAGCGTTTCCTTGTGTTTTCCTTGTCTTGGTCGCCCGTGTACCGACATCTGCTTTGTTTTGTTCTGTCTTTTCCCTTTTGGATATTGTTTGCCGATTGACCGACCCTTGCTTCTTGTCACCATTGCTGTTTGCTGTCATCTCGACCCCACCTGTATGAACATGTATTTCAATAAAGCCCTGCGAATGGATCCACACGTCCCCTTCTCTTATGTCACAGAATGCTTGGCCCAACCAGCATCCAGCGGCTTTCCCTATGGACATTGGGCAGGTATGGAAACAGCCCGGTTACTGTTAGCCCTCGAGCAGGGTTGTCGATGATTAGAGAAGTACGTACAGGAGTATTTGGATGTAGCATATTACTCAGAGTTTGCCCGACTGTTTGCTTTTTCTGCAAGGGTGTTAATCAAGCGCTCAGATCGCGGCTAATCCATGAGTCACCCCGGCTGCCAACCCTGAGCCACAGCCACTGTACATGATGGCCGCCAATCCGGACCCATTGCACAAGATGGCCACTGTTCCCGAGCCTTCAGCCAAGATGGAATTCAAGCAACAGTCCTCAGCCTCCATGGATGCCACGTCAGCGTACCCCGCCACCCTGCCATGAGGACACCGGGGCTTTCCCAGGGCATGTGAGGCTAATATCCAGTTTGGAGGATCCCCCATTGAGATCAGTAAGGGCAGTTGATGTCCCCAGGGTTTCTGCATAGGCCATCTTAGGGACTGTCCCTTTCTTCCCAGTGCTTCCGGTCATGGCCATCGCCATTTTGAGTGTGTGGGCCGCACACTGTGCTCCAGAGGACCCATCTACTCACAAGCCCACTTCAGAGACTTTATTCCCCCATGAGTGTGTTTCCAAGTCCACCCCAGAATCGCTGCTGGTGTCGTCTCAGGCCATAGATCTTCTGGAGGTTCTGCCAGTGGCTGCACTGACCCCAGAGATGTCGGCTCCAGCCGTAGATTCTCAGAAGGTTCCACTGGTGGCTGCACAACCCCCAGGACTGTCCGTTTTCTCCATTGAACCCCTCGCCCTGCCATGGCTAAGAAAGCCACGCCTGAGATTACATTATGTCTCATTACGGCGACGGAGGGCGTTTAACTTTCATCTTGCCCTGCCACGGCCATAAGGGCCACCATGGAACTCTCGTCCTGCCCTGCCACAGCTATGGAAGCCGTCTCTGAGCCCTTGTCATGCCTTGTCATGGCCACCAGGGCCTTTGAACTCCCGTCCTGCCCTGTTTCGGTCATTGATCTATCGTCCTGGTCAGTCACAGCCATGGAGGCTGATAAAACCTTGCACTGCTCAGTCGTGGCTAAGAAGGCCGCCCTGGAATCTTCGTCTTGCCCAGTCACGATCATCTTTAACCCCTCTGTCTTCTCTGTTTCAGTCACGCCTGTTTTGCCCTGGTGCCATGCGTTTTGCCCTCCCTGGTGCGGAGAGAATTTCACCTGCTTAATTCTTCATTGTGAGGTATTTCAGATATTTGTTCAAAAGCATATGTGTCAGTCTTAGTATGACAGTTTTGAAACCCGTGTAGTCAGAGAGAGAGGAAAAGGGACTGAAAGAGGGAAATACAAGGTACCTGTTATATGAAAATGATACGGTCATATCAAGTGGAAGCAGGTTGATCATAAATATGTTATTAGTTCAGTTCAGTGCCAAATAATGCTATTAGTTGAGCAACACAACTACATTTCCCATCATTCTCTGAAGCAGTACAAGATGAAGTCTGGAGTCTGGGAGTAAAAATCACTTTAATTCATTTTTAACAATATTTTTAACCCTGTAAAATCTGACCTGCGAAATACTAGTCTGAAAATGTAAGTTCATTAAAACATCAGAGGCCCAAACTGAGCAGAAACTCTCAATTTGGTGCAGATGCTGATGTTTTCATAACCAAAAAGATACATGGGGTCTCTTTACATGGGGATACATGGAGATCTTTATAACAGTATAGCACATACTTGCAGAAAATGCATATAAATATCAGTCGTCACTCTGTATCTCCAACAATGTGTCTTAATAAGATGATATTTAAATGCTTCATTTAATGGTGAAAAGGTTAGTAAATAGTAAATATGATCATAAATGTAACCAAATATGATAAGAATACTAAAAAATAATACATTTTTATAAGAAATATAAGACAGTGAACGTTTTTAATTGCGTCACGGTATAAGTTAACCTTTCAGCTGATGGACCAGTACAAATGTGCTCTTTGACTCCTGGATAACCGATGGATCTGATTGGAGCTTGTGATTTCTAAGAAATCCTTTCCAGTTTTGTGTGCATTATGCATCAAAGGGTCAGTAAAAAGATCCATTGTGGAGAATGCATGTGGACCGTTAGTCCAAGAGAAAGACGTGGATGATTGATTTCTGTTGTTTACACCTAAATCAGGCATAATCTTGACTTTTTTTCCAGCTAAAGAACAAGACAGCGCAGCGGGCCTCTTTGAGGCGTACTGGGTCCACTTTATGAGTTTATGATGAATACTGAGAACTAACCGTTTACACACCCTCCGTATCTGCTCATGTGACTCATAGCATGAGCTGAGATTTTACATTTGTGACTTCAATTGATTTAACGTATGACCAATAGCTGCTTAAAGTTAAATAAAGTTTGTGCGGTGGTTGCTCGCAACATCTTATAATGTTTAAAAAAAGTGCTGTTAACAAAGATTACTGGAGCTCGATGTACAAAAGTACAATTTCAGTCTTTCTTCCTCATCTTATATCATTTAATTCACTGTTACACTGAGAATAAATTAGCGTAGCCACTACTTTACCTCAGAAATTATGGTTACAGTTTATTTTAAGGTGTCATTGTAACAGTGCAATATTAATTAACTACATGTACTGTACTTACTTTATGATTAGGGTTTGGCTTAGAGTTACTTCATGTGATTATCCATAATTTATTGTTATTATAATACCAAGTATGTAACGTGTAACAAGGGCACCTTAAAATAAAGTGTTTAATTCCTCCATTCCTACTTTGTTCACAATTAGCCTATTTACAAAAAAAGCAGTAACACATTTATTTAAATGTGAAATTTTAAAAGAGAGTGTATTTTTCTGTAAAACGTTCTCTAATAGTCTATTTGGAACTGTTTATAAAAGATATGCTATATTATTAATTATTTGGAACATTTGCAAGCAATATCTGTTTTTGAGTTGGCTTGATCGGATAGTTTAGAAATAAAAAAACCTCCAAGACACATGCACGATTGAAGGAGTCATTTAAACCCTGCGGCATGATGCACCAACTGAATGTCAATACTGTTAGAGGACTGATTTCATTATTAAAGCTATGAGCCATAATTCTAGTGATTCTCTGCAATGTTTCTTCAAAAGCTTTGGGTTGTAAAACCCGTTTTGTGACCTTTTTAAGACTGTAGTGTGACAGATGGATGCTCAATGGCAGGCTGTGCGGTTTAACGTTGGCTGTGTGTCACTCATAAATGTACTTTCAGAAGTGCTGCTCAGAGGAAGCAGCAGAGAAAGTTTGTGATTGCAAAACAGCTGCAGCGTTCCCTGCGCACACACTTACACGGACCAAAAGATGACTCAACAGGTTTCTTACATTGACCTGAGACTTATTTAAGATTGTATAAAGTACTGAATAACAGGAAGCTCTGAAGCTCTTAAGGTTTCACCTGATGCTGTCAGATATTTCCATCTCACCTCAACGGCTCCCGAGCGTCATTTATCAGTCATTACATTATCTGAACTGCTGAGTTTGACTTTTTTTTTTTAACAGAAACATCAAAACTCTGTTTCTGACTTCGTTGCTCTCTTTCTGTTGCTTTGCATGTCCATAAAAGCTCAGAGGAAAACAATATTGATCTTGCATGTAGTGGAGTTCAGTTGTTTCTTTTAGGTGTTAACCTTCATTTCCTAGTCATTTGGTCTTGAGTTTATATTGAGTGTTTTTTGGGCTGGAAATGTCCTCAACCTCAGACCATTCAAAATGTGATTGAGTTTGTTTATTCATCAGATTTGAAAAATGCAGCTTTGCATCAGTTGTCACATCTCAATTGTCTCTCGCAAACAGAGATCTCACACATGATATTTCCGTGCTCTTTGTTTGCTGATTTACATGTTTCCCATCTGTAACGGGGGCAGCTCTGTGGCTCGGTGTGGGTGTTGAAGGTGGCCCGGGACAGTTTTTACAGTGTGTTTTAAAATGTTGGCCACAAACATGAGCGTGTGATTTACTTTCCTGTGTGCATGTGGCTTAATAAACATCCGAATACCAAAACACAAGGTACCCCTCGCTTATTCTACGCCGACCCCATCATCAGACGGCCATTTTTAGAGCGCGCCGGAAACATCTCGCTTGGGTGTGGCGCGTTTCTCCAATCCCACTAATGACGGGTTGGTGGGGGATTGTTCTAATCTAGCAAAGCCAAAGTTTAAGGAACTTTCCTTCTAACTTTAAGATGGAAAAGGCTCGAACGGCCGTTTCCCAAGCACACACATCACTGTACGTCCTCATGATACGACCACCAGGAGAGAAACTGGATGTAAAGTGAGCGATGCGTTCCTTTAAATATCAGGCCACCCACTCAAAGACTAACAGAGCAACATCCTGAGCGTGTGTATTTAAAGGTGAACTCTTTCTGTCTTGTGTTTGCTCACGTATTAATAATTTTATGAGAAGTACTTCAGATGTCTCGGGGGGGGATTTGTACATGTGGAGCATGTGGAGCTGGCAAATCCAGAGCTAAATGCAGCGTAGGGCTAAAATATACAGGAGATATCAGTTCCAAACTAGTAAGGACACATTTTTGGTTGTTTTTCAATGGTTTTAAAGGGAAAGTTCAACACTTTTGCCACCATCGCATTGGACTTGGGCTGTGATTTATGCCAACAACCTCCAGACAAGACCAAAAAAGCACCGTCAAAGTATCAATAATATTGTCCAAACGTATCAAAAGAGGCAGTAAAGACATTTGTCACGTCTCTTTTAAAGAAATGCATCTTTTGAACTTTGCATTTTTTAATAATTACATAAAAATATGAAGCAGCAAAACTGTTTTCAGCATTAATAATAATCAGAAATGGTTCTTGCGCAGCTAAAATGTACTCTAAATATGACCAATGCTTTAAAGTCATATGGTAGCGTTAAATGAGAAACAGACCCAAAACACAAAGCCACACTGTACAAGTATTTGTAATTTTACAGGAAAGATACAGATACAAAACCTGTTAATTGGTTACAGTACCTTACTGTAAACATTATAAAATTACACGGAATTGGATGGAATTTTACTGTCAAATTATTTTTTGGAAATATTTTATAATTAAAAATATTAATTATTTTAAATTAAGCACTTGATGGATTTTAGAGGGACACATAGGCCTACATATAAAGTAAAACTGTCAGCAGACAAATCTAAACCTAAATGAAGCTAAATATATAGTAAATATCAGTTTTAGACTTGTTTTTTTTATATTAGCCTTAAATGGATATGTCCATGTGCCTCCACACCAGAAAGGTGTAGGTTTGGAATAAATGGTGAAATAACTAATTAATTTAATTAAATGAGCAGTAAAATGAACTGAAATAAATAAAAAATTAAATTAATCAATTTATTTTGTTTATTTATTTATTTTCATGGAGACAATCACCATTCAACCTGCTCTCTAGGTGACCACACATTTTCCGAACACAGCGTTTATGTCATCATCCGCTTTTAGCCGAGGTGACTCACCGTGTCACAGTCTGGTGTGAAGGAGTCGTAGGTACCCATGATTCCTACGCGCTGGGCTTTTCTTGGAATGTGCTCCGGCTGTAGGATTGTTCTCCTTCCTGAACCTCGGCAGGCCTTTTGTCTCCGGAGCGGCGTGTGCTAATTACAGAAATCCGCCAGCATGCCGAGGCCGTTCGGCTCTTTTGCTCCCATAAAGGAGCGGGCTGGGGATATTTTTGGACCTGTAGCTATGCATTGCCCTTTTGCATAAATGACAGGACAATGCTGACAGATAATTGTACCGTTCTGAAACGCTCCACATATGAGACGCCAAGTCAATTCCAAAAGCTTAATTGACTATAATGCCACGAGTCAATTGTAGGCTTTTCACTTACAAGGTGATGTTATCGCAGACCTACGTTTAAAAAGTTAACCACATGACCTCATTCATGTAGCCTGACCACCTTTTTATAAAGTGCTAGATGTTATGAAGGCCTTAAAGGGATAGTTCACCCAAAAATGAGGACGCTTTAAACAGTGTTGGTACTATGAAAGTCAATGGGGTCCAACATTTGAATGTGATTCAAAGTATGTTCTTTTGTGTTCTGCAGAAGAAACTAAGTCAGACAGGTTTGAAACAACATGAGGCTGAGTAAAAGATGATGATGTTTTTTTTTAGGTTAACTACATGCATTTCTGGTTTCTGGTTGTGTTCTGACATGAAGTAAAAAAAAAGTACTTCATGTGTCTTAGAGGGATACATATAAAGCAAAGCTGTTGGCTGGCAAATCTAAACCTAAAAGAAAGCAAAAATATACTTTAAATATCAGTTTATATACAATAAATATCATGTCACGTGGATTTTTAAAAAAAAAAAAGATGAAATAATTGTTATTAATTGAATTAAATGAGTAATAAAATGAATTTAAATAAATATAATTTATTCTATTATTATTATTATAGTTATGTTTATTTAAATGAATTCCTTTTTTGAGTTGTTTCTTATATATCAGTATATTCGAATGATTTATGTGACACTGAAGACTGGAGTAATGATGCTGTAAATTCAGCTTTGATCATAAAAATAAATTACATTTTAAAATATACTCACATAGAAACCAGTTATTTTAAATAAATAAATTATTTTACATTTTTTACCATATTGTTAATCAAATAAATGCTGCCTTGGTGAGAGTTCTTTCTTTTGAACTGATTACAATACCCAGATTTTTACATCATCTTCTTCATTGTTTTTTTTATTTACTCCAAACGGGATTGAAAATGCAGTTCCATTTGAAACAAACACACAAAATTGTACAGTCATTTTACTGTTTATTATAATCTGACCACCACAGAGTCTTCTGCTCTCAATGTAATGGTAAGAACATGGTAAAACATCATGGTTAATGGTGGAGTTCCTTTTGTTCAGCGGGCCAAAGGATGATCTGTCCTCTGCAGACGAATGACAGCGGCCCATGAGAACATCTGTGTGTTTTGTGAGTCAGTTTTTCTGCCCTGGGTTTACAGCAAGTACCCGTGAAGTGACTCAGAGTGGCCGTGTAACTCAGCAGAGGTCTGTTGGCGTGTGCTGTGAGATCGGCGAGCTTCGGCTTTTATACCGCCGCTCAAAATAAGCGCCCTCCCATTGGCTGAGAAAACCGCTCTCGTTGAATCACACCGAGCCAATTAGACAGTGACACTTCCTGGCCCGTGAAAAGATGTTTCCTGTTGATAGAAGGTGCTGGAGAGCGAGAGCGGCTTTCCTGGACCCCACTGTTGTTGTACTAACACAGTCTCTGGGCATGAAAGCACTGTTACGTTTTATATTCCACCAATATTCAGTTTGTGCTGTTTGTGAAATCAAGCACCACTATGTTCATATTAGTGTTAGTTATTTGATGAAACCTCTAATATTAACCTCTATCTTTCTATCAAATTTTTAAAAGTAGAATTTAATTTAATTTGTTTAAAAATTATATTCATAGCATATTTTTATTTTATTCTGTTTTTGGAAATATGCAGTAGTATTTATTTTATTTTATTGGACTATTGTACTTGTTTGTTAGTTTGTTTTTGTTGCAAAATCATGCATCGCTTTTACTAGTATTTAGTGATGTGATATTAATAGTAAAGTTGGTTGTGTGTTCATCATCCTGCAGTGTTTGTGCTCCAGACATGAACAGTTCCTTAAATAATAATAAAAATATATAATTACATGGCATTTTGCATTCCCAAAATGCATTACTGATGTTGTCTAAAACTTTGCACTGGAAAGTTCAGTAGTGTTGTAGGAAATCACACACATGCACAAACACACATTAACATTGTGTGTGTTTAACCAGCAGCAGGTTCATGCTCTCACATGCATGTAGAGACGTTTCCTCTGTTTGTGCTGTGGAAACAGTGGAAACATACCGTCTGAACAAACACTCATGACCTCACAGATGTTTGCCATGTTTAGACCACATATTGTCTGGTCCTACTTGGAATACTATCATACTCCTCCTTTTTCTGTTCTGTACTTTTTGTCAATCATCTGGTTGTCATTGTTAGTGATGTTTATTATTATTTTTTTTAGCCCAGTTTCATTATTTTTTTTATTTTATTTTATTTCATGCACAGTACTTTTTGCTCAATCATCACTATGACTGGTTCTTATCATTAGAAATATGTTTATTAGGATTTATTCAATAGTATTTTTTATTATATTTTTTGGTTTTATTCCTCATTTTTATTTTGTCAAATATTAACGTCTAGGTTACGAACGTAACCCACATTCCCTGAAGGAGGGAGCGGAGACGTTACATTTGGGAACTCGCCAGAGAGACCAATTGCCTTTGAGCTTTATACAAAAGGCCAATGAATATTGGCGTAAATTTGATTGCGCTCAGGTGCACCTCATCACTGTGTGAGTATAAGAGGGCATGAGCGGAATGCACATGCAGGTGTCAGTGTGACCCAATATTCGTGGCAGGTGAAAGTGTAACGTCTCCGTTCCCTCCTTCAGGGAACATGGTTACATTCCTAACCTAGACATTACCCTTTCAGTCTAATCACTTCGACGTTACATATGGGAAGACCCATGTAACGAGCCACGACTCAAAGGCCGCGTTACGCGGAGATCCCCTCCAACTGGCAAGAATTTTTTAGCTTTTCCAGTTTGTCAACAGAGGAATCTCCACGTAACCTTCCCAACCGTCTGTGGCCCAATAAGGGGGGCAGACTGAGTTGCTTTCAGTGATGGTGAAGCAGGTGGTTGAGGGTGGCTGTCAGTCATAAGGGGCAAGGCTCTCCCTGGTATAAATAAGCCAGGGAGACGGCTTCTACCACCCAGTGAGCCAACCTCTGTTTAATGACAGCATTCCCTTTCTGCCGTCCACCGGAGCAAATAAGAGCTGCTGGGAGCGTCTGAAGCTCCGAGTGCGGTCAGTGTAGAGGCTCAGCGCGCGTACAGGACATGACAACTCTAGACTGGGTCTGCCTCCTCCCTAAGGCAGAGCTTGCAGGTTCGCTACCTGATAGCGGAAAGGCGTGGTAAAGAACCTGGGCACAAGCTGGCCGGGGCTTTAGCCTGGCCGAGCTTTAGGCACTTTTCGTTGACCGAGAATGCTTGTAAGTCCCCTACCTTATTCATGGAGGCCAACGCAATGTTTTTGGAGTCAAGACACATCTCGGAGCATAAGCCAGCCTCATGGAGGGAGCTTTTTACTTGGAGATAATCTCTATGACAGCGCTTGAGGGCTGGAGAAGTCTACCAGAGAAGCCATATGGTGCCCTATCCCCTGAGAAGCAGGTTCTTTCCCCTCGGGAATCTACAGGGAGGGGCTGCCGCGAGGAGCGTGCTGCTTACCAGCAGGATTGGTTCCTCATTCTCCCTGGCTTGAACAGGGTCTGTGCAAGGAGGCTCACTGGGGAAGAAAGGCGTACTTAAGACCCGGAGGCCAGCTGTGTGCGAATGCATCCCCGCCAAGTGATTTTCTGGACTCGTGGGGGAAAACAACAGGCACGGGTAGGCTCGGAGAGCCTTGCCGAAGTGCTCGATAACAGCTGGACTACCTGGGGGTGGAGCCGCCATTCTCCAGGATGGGTGGACTGCCATGAGCTGTTAAGTATACCTGAAATGAGAATGACGTGCAGCGATTTCAGCCGCTTGACTCTACAAGAGCAGATGGCGGGCGAGTTTTCAACTCGAGGCAATATCATATGCCAAAGCAGCTGGACGCCTTGCTGCTTGCCGATTGCATACATGTTTGATCTGGACACACATCCCCGGGGTACTTCAACCCGAGGGAAGCAGGGTACCAAGGCCAAGGGTACCAAGGCCAGCTCTGACGAGACAGAAATCCTCTCCTTTTCTCTTTAGAAGAGTTTGCTCTCTCTCGGTAGACCTGAAGACCCAGATGGCTAAGGTGCCAAAGCATTATGTCCCCGTGCATGCGCAACAGATCCTGCGAGTGAGCTTTTGTCAGTCAGTCGCCGAGAGAGTTGGGGATTCGGATGCCCATCTGCCGCTTCCGTGGGGAGAGACATCTTCTGAGAGGGACAGGCCAAAGGGTATCCGCGTCCTTCAGGTCTATGGCTACGGACCCATCCTGGCTCCGGAAGCATGTCTTTAGTATGCGCTGCGGAGTGAGCATTTTGACCGACAGCTTCTCGGGAAGGGGCCAGTTCAAAGGCTTGTAGGTGCAGGAAGGGTCTCAACCCACCGCTCTTTCTGGGCATGATGAAGCGAGGGCTATATAACCCCGACCTCAACTCGGCTGGAGGGACAGACTCGATTGCTTCCTTCGCCAGTAGGACAGCAACCTCCGCGCGTAGTACAGCAGCATCACTCTTTGAGTCGAGGTGTAGCAAATGCCGCCCTTAGAGTAGTCCTCATCAGCTCGGGGCTGCCTGTGTCAGGAACGCTCCCCGCCCCTCTGGGTGTTATAGGCTGGTCCCTGAGCAGCAGGCGGCGCCCCTCGCCCGTGGCCAGCTCGGGACACCCTCGGCAACGAGCGGGCGGAGGCTGTGCAC
>JAUCMU010000139.1:631053-650828 GCA_032275025.1 Enteromius treurensis
TCTGTGTCTGTCTGTCTGTCTGTATGTCTGTCTGTCTGACTGTCTGTGTCTGTCTGTCTGTATGTCTGTCTGTCTGTATATATGTCTGTATATCTATCTATCTATCTATCTATCTATCTATCTATCTATCTGTCTATCTGTCTGTCTGTCTGTCTGTCTGTCTATATGTCTGTATATCTATCTATCTATCTATCTGTCTGTCTGTCTGTCTGTGTCTGTCTGTCTGTCTGTCTGTGTCTGCCTGTCTGTCTGTCTGTGTCTGTCTGTCTGTCTGTATGTCTGTCTGTCTGACTGTCTGTGTCTGTCTGTCTGTATGTCTGTCTGTCTGTGTCAATCTGTCTGTCTGTGTCTGTCTGTCTGTCTGTGTCCATCTGTCTGTCTATCTATCTATCTATCCACCATTCTGTTGATCTATCTATCTATCTATCTATCTGTCTGTCTGTCTGTCTGTCTGTCTTAGAGCTGTAATCAGGCCTTAAAGAATTTTCTAAAAACATATATGTAATAAAATATGTTATAAATTGCAATATTTATTAAATATGTAATACATAATAATGTTTTAGATTTATTTAGGATTTTGGTATTGAACGTGACCTGGAAATGTTTTTCTGACTTCTTTAGACTGAGATCCATCAGTGAAGGGGGCTGTGTGGTATCATGTATATTTTCCAGAAATCCCTGTAATTACTGTAAACACGAGCTATAGAGCCAAGTCGTGCGTCGTTTCCAAGCACATGTGTGTTGCAGCTGCACACTAAAATTCATCTCTAAATTTGCCTTGCAGAGCAGTGGAGGTTTTTCTAGCTCATTAAAAAATGTCAGTGGTCCTGTTTTTCTGTCAGGTGCTAGTCAGACTCGACTCGAAAGAGCGTGATGTCTTCAGACGAGTGTGTATGAGATTACACAAGATCCTGTAACTGTCTTTAAGTGTGCTCTGTATAAGTCATGATAGCATGTGTAACTGATACACATATAACACGTAATCTAAATGGTGATCTTTCTTTCTTATGTATTTTTGTGGGACGAATTCTTTTCGCCTCTTTTCCAAACACAATGCAGTAACTTACATCATCAGAAAACACAATGCATGTTGAGTCAGTGACTCTGATTAACTCCTTACAAGCAGGATGTGTGTTTTATCACTGTTTCCTACAAGGAGGATGATGGTGATTAACTTTTACTGATCAGAGTTTAAAAAAGAAACATACTTAACACGCTCCATCAGATTATGTAAGACGAGTGTGGTTAAAATGATGAAAAGAGGAGTATTTACTGTGTCGAAGAATCAAGTCAAAAGGTCAGGTTGGTCAAGTTTCAAGAAAACTGGTCATTTTTCATCTTAAATCAGTCGAAATAATGTGAAATTATAAGAACATTATGTGCATGAAGGATTTTTTTTTTAACTGTAGCATTTAAGCTCATTTCCCTTCGTGATGTTTGACTGTAATGTGTTTTACTATTGAATTTGTTTGTAATTCTCATTATATTCTCATTACGGTAATGAAAAACAGATCATTTTGGGAACACAATGTTTTTATGTACATGTAATTAATGTACACCTTAAAAAAAAGGCAGCACTGCATAAAAGAAACAGAAAACCAAATAAATTCATAATAAAATAAATAAAATTAAATACACACACTGCTGCCATAATGTTAAATAAATGAGGCACATTCAAACCTGAAACAATATTTAAAAAAATACAATTTATAAATATATATATATATATATATATATATATGTATATATATTATGTAAAGTTTTAATGTGCCTTATTGTCGTGACATTGCGAAACAAAACTAGTTTTCCTGACACTAGATTTATGATCATTCTTAGGAAGATTTATGATCACATTCTTAGGATTTTCTGTGCATTTATTAATTCTGTTTCCTAGTGGATGCACAAAATATTTTCGTTTAAGGCTTTAAGCCTGTGCACTTGTTTATTTGATAATCATGTAACATTCCCTAACATTGTTTTGAAGAGGCTTTCAATCCATTCTTTCTAGATGCAAGGCGAGAATGTAAAGCTAACACTCAGAGGCCTAATCTTCACGTGAAAGTGCCAAGAAAAGAAATGTAAATGTAAACAGCAGAAGATATCAGTGGTTCAATCTATCTATTGTGAGCCTTTTACCCCGAGGGATCAGCTGGAGTGGTAACACTAGTCCAGCCGGCCCGGGTTACTCTCCTCAATCTGCTTTTGTGTGGAGAGCACGAGGAGCGTTCCTGAACAAAGGTGAGGAACGGATCTTTCTGTGGCCGGGCTGCTGTATTGTGAGCAGATGTGTGAGTCATGAGCGATTGGATGGGAACTACTGGAGAACAAGTGAACATTAGATGAACTCTTCCTTTGTGTTGTATTTATAGCGTGAGTCACCTTACAGAACGGCCATGTGACCTTAATGGGTATGTGTGTGTGTGGTATTCCCTGCGTTACCAAATGTCCCCGCAAGCATAGTAATACCAGTACATTTTGTCCTTGTGGGGGCATTTGTAGGTCTCATGAGGAAACATGCTTTCAGTTCATGCAGAATTAAGTTTTTAGAAAATCTAAAAATGCACAATATTTTGTGTGAGGGGTGGGTTTAGGGTAAGAGGATAGAAAGTACAGTTTGTGCTGTATTAAAATAAGTTAGCCTCTGGAGAATACATATGAAACATGGAAAACAGTGGTACTGAAAATACAGTTTTTATAATATAAAAACCATTGTGCCTATAGAACGCAGGGTTTATGAAATCAAATCCATATCCAATGTCCTCTGAATTCATGAACACCGTCTGTTTTTAATTTTGGAAAAACTCATATCACATACATACAGGTATTCGCAAAATAAAAGTTTGGGTTAACTTTGGGTTAATTGTGACAGAAATATATTACTATTGCACGACATCATGCATTTCCTTAATGTAACAATTCTTAATAAGGATACAATTATTATTAACATTACATTTTTTAAGGTATAATCACATCATTTTTACAGTACACCTATACTCTAGTGCTTAGTTAGCCAAAAATCTAAAGTGTAAAAAATATCCAATTAATATTTAAAGGATTTCTCTGATAACCAGAAAAAGAAAAAACATATATATATATAATATATATATTTCATGGGGCCCTTGCAGTTAAACTTTTCAGAAACTACTGTTACATTGCAAAAGTTTCATGATTTCATGACATGCCTTTCGATTAATAAACTTTAATTTAACTATTAAAAAAAATGAATAAAAATGGGAAAATTAAATACAGAAAAATGGAAACTGAAACATAGAACTTGCTCAAAACAAAAGGAATTTGGGAGAAAATAAAGGGGATTTCATAAAGCCCTATGTCCTTAAAACATGGAAATGTGTGTTTGTGTGTGTCTGATCTGGCATTCGAGGACACAAATGTGTGCAATGACATGGATATTATACATAAACACGGTTTTTGAGGTTTACACTTCCTGTGTCCTCATAAACCAAATTGCTTGAAAACATACTAAGCTGTGTTTTTTTTTTATTTTGACATTCAAAAAATGTAAAAACAAATTGCATATATATATATATATATATATATATACATATGTATATGCAAATGAGTCACTTACAGTGTTCTGCCTCAGTTATGATGCTGTAGGCAGCAGGGCAGCCCTCGAGGTTTTGAACAGAGTTCAAGTGTGGCATCATAACATGGTGTAGGTGTGGTTGTCCTCAGTTGACTGAGAGTTTGGCTGTGCGTGCGTGTCTGTGTGTGTTTTACTAGATGTTTTACTGCCTCTTACAAACCCACACAGACAATAAGACGACACTGAACGCATCAGAACTGCTGACTGACCATCTTATCACAGATCAGCAGACACAAACACCCGAGCAGACGGACAGTAGAGGATCGATGGTTATGCAACTACACCCAGGCTTCGCCACCAATTCTTCCACCAAACACACACTTACGATCGTTCTTTATTTAAATCCAAATTGCTCAATGTAATGTTGCAATTCAAACGGTCTTATTCGTAGCTCCAAAAAATCCTTAGGAGAAATAAAACACAAACAATGAGTCACAGGTTGTCATCAGCAAAGATTTAAATGTCATAAATAACTGGTAAGAAATTGTAAAAAAACATTCAACTGAATATGAATTTTATAGACTGAAAATCTTGTAAAACACTGTGTTCTTTGCATATCTGAGCACAGTATGAGATATTTCTGAGCACTGAAATGCTAAAGAAGAAGCTGAAGACTTGTAGTTTAATGTTTCTTTCTTACGATCATAATCATATCAGATTGCCAAACCACACTCAGCATCCTCCTCAACTGCATAATGCTTCCTTTTTTGTTTTAGCCTTATTGATTTTGCATCTCAAATGCATAATCATATATCAAATGAACATGCTTTATCAAGGTCCAGAAGTGTGTAGACAGAGTGTCTCCATCTGGATCCGCCCACGGTACCTGTACAGGTGAGTCACGGCGCAGGGTGAGGTTCAGTACACCAACCCGTCTCTAACTCAGTCCTCTCTCTCCAAAGTCTGCAGTGAGTGTTTTCCAGCGTCCAGTGTTTCATGTGCTGTTAAACACAGTTTGATAAGATATCTTGAGTGGAAACCAATTACAAACACTTACGAACGATTACACGGCTCAATTCTGCTCGTTCGAGCGGCGCTCAGATAACATGCACCCGATTGCCCTACGAAAATTAGATAGAAAATTAAAGGCTTTAAGGATTATTGTATCTGACAGCTTGAGTACTTGCACACATTATCCTGAGACTGATGGCCAATAAAGTGAATGCTGAGATGACAGACGTTCTGAGTCAGATGCAGCAGCTTTACTTTTAGAGAGAAAGGCACTTAATCAGTATCTAATGAAGACACGCACGTTTGGGTTTGCAAGATTCAAAAATTACAAATCACATGTCTTTTGTGTTTGCTCCGATTAGAGTAAACGGCAAGCAAATCAAGTCATGTCTCATCGCCAGTAATATCATGTCACTGCAAAAAAATAATGATCTTGTTTTTCAGGTAATCGTTCTTAAATTTACATTTGCTTGAGAAATTAAATGACAAGATAGAAGTCTGGATTTTGTAATAACTGCCAAAATATCTGTCAAAAAACACTTCAACCCTGTTTCTGCCATTGAATAAAATAATATAAAAAGCTAATTGCAACTTATTGTTTAAAGTAAGTTTATATCTTATAAATATTTCTATTTCAAAACATTATGAGACAAAGTTTTCATGACCTTTTAGAAAATACAACTTAATATCTTAAATCCAAATCTTAAAAATATCACCAAAGTCTGTAAGCAAAGTCATATCTCATTAAATGATTTAAGCCACATTTGTTATATAACATATGACAACTATTGACTCATTTGTGTTTGTATTTTCACCCCAACACTTTAAAAAAGTAATATCTGAGGAAAAAGTGGATGGTCATGTCGGTGCTATTCGCACTGATTTGGTTGCAAGGGTTGCTCATTATAATCTTTTGTTTGTCAAAGGGATTCCCGAGCTTCTTGCATACAATCACACGCACATACACGGCAGTACGGTTGTGTTTCTTTGCAGAACTGAATAGCATTGCAAAACTTTTACATTCCAGGCATCGCACCTGTCAAACCTGCTTACTTTGTTTTCACACGCTTGAGAGAAAATTTCAGGAGAAGCCTTTGTGCACAAATGGTTTTCTGATGCATTTTCGTAATCAGATCCACTACGATTTGATAACCTGCCTATTTTTGTCTCTTACGCAACTGCCGTTTTGTGCCGAGCGTATTAATCATCAGTCCAGGAGGTTTCAGATTGTGCTTGACATCCAGTGCTGAGCTAAGCGTTTAGCAGAGGGAAATATTATTTAATAATTGTGCTTGTAACACAGAAGCAGTTGATATTGAATAACAGGGATTGACTGCATTCCTTCAAGCGCTAAACTCTTTGACCGCTTTTTTAAACAAATCAGAAAGCTCTCATCTGTTGCCGTTTACATGAGCAGTGAGGACTGTACTGTTAAAACACTCAAGTTGTATGACATGCATTTAAAACGTCAGTTTTTGTTCAGTAGCATTCCTTTATTGTTTGCGTTGTAAAATTGAGACAGGAATGGTGAGATTTTAAAGGACAGGCCGGTTTAGTTTAGTGCACAGTAAAACCGTGGCTGTTTTTTTGAGCTGTTTTTAACACGAGAGCGACTCAAACTGATAACTTGTCAAGACTGATGTATTTAGAGGTCACTGAATGCAATGCATTCTTTCAAGATTTTTGGAAGGGTGTTGAGTTTCCTGACGTGCAATGAACACTAGAAGATGTAAATGTGTGCACGATTACGTAAAGTTTGCATATCTGTGGCATACTCAAGGCAAAACATCTCAATTTTATGTGTTTATTTAAGGACAAAAAGAAGAATTATAAATTGATGAGTCGTCTGCATTCTACGTCTCTCAATAATGTCTTGGTAAGATTATTTAATTGTGAAGTTTTTGAATTGTTCTGTGTGGTTGCTAGGGTGTTTGATTACATCAGTAAGCTCATACTACTCAACTATGCCGATAAGTAAACAAAACTCCTTTATTTTAGCACTTGTGGGTTATTTAACTAGAGGTTTCCTCAGGTCAGAGGTCAGTTTGTTTAACAGAGATAAGGCCGACACATGCCTCTGTACGTGTTCAGACGCTTACACATGATCATATGCATGATTAAACACCTGTGTTTGGTCAGTAGATCTCTTACACTCGGTTCAGCTGTGAATTGGTGGGACCTCGTGGCCGTCGATTTGTCACATCGGGACAAAGTGTTTAGAAATGGATCGGTCTTAGTCACGGTGTCTAGCTGACGCCGCTCACGTAGTGCAGCCGATCAACGTCCAACCTGCCGGAAACAGAGGCGCCAGTCCTGTAGATGACACTTCAGATTGGCCTTTCACACAGACTTACATAAAAAGACTTATTAAAGGAAAATTATTAATTACTTCCAATAAGGGAAGGTTTTTATTTTTGCTAAAGCACTTATTTCAAACTTTCAGCTCATAGGTTTTTCCTGATGTTGATGAATCTGGTTCATTTTCCAGAGAGTGTCTGAATGCAATTAGTAATCAGCATAAATTATGCCCGGATTTCCACATCTCCATAAACCGACTTTTCCTGCAATACTCAAAACACAACAAAGCACAGTTACATATTCCTAGATTGCATGTGATCGGATGCAAAAACATCTTGGATCGCACATTAAGTATTAAAAAGTTAACAAAAGTTGTTTTTGCATACCTAAACAATTTGTTTGTTCCATGTGATAACATGTATAGATATATTTATCAAAAGTTACAGATGCATTTCATACAGATGCATAGAAATTATTTTTAAAAAATTCTAAAAATGACTGAAAAGGCGAAAATAAAACCATAGAATTTAAATATAATTCGGAATGTTAATATCAGTGATGCTGAAATATCGCTGTAAAGAGCTGAATGCACTGAAACAGTCCCTCTCTTACTGCATCTCTCACCAGGTAACACACACAGCCCCATGTGATGGCCCCCAGCCTCAGACGTCTGTCCTGGGCCGCTGTGGGCCCCTCGGAGCCCAGCACAGGTCTCTCCTGCTGGGCTCTTCGCTCAGGACAATGGCCAGTGGCCCTGAATGAGGTCAGACTTTACACACACACACAAAGAATATTCCCTACAGAGGCTTTGTTTCCAACAACAACAACATCACAACACAATGGGTTCAACTCTCTCTCTCTCTCTCTTAATCTTGTCTTCTCTTTTCTCTGTCTCTCCCCCTTTCTCTTTCTCTTCTTTCTGTAAGAGTTCTTCTGTAGGTATTTGTCCTCTAATTCACTCCCCCTCTTTCTATTCTATTTTCAGATTTTTAAACTCTTATCAGTTTTTCATAAAGTGTAACACTTAAGCATTTTATCTGTTTATAATTCATGTTTACTGAATATAATTATTACATAAATGTTCTTAAATTATTAAATGATTCTATAACAATTTTAATTATAGAATACATATCTATCTATATATCATTATGAGTGTCATTCTAAAGCCAAAAGAAGTAAAAAAAAAAAAAATGATTTCAAGGTTGTGACAAACAAAAAATTTACCAAAGAATTTCACTTTAGATAAAATATGAAATAAATCAGTTTTTTATCATTCTCATCCGTTACTGCATTGTTGCACATTAGAGAGATAGGTTTTGACTGTTTGGTCTGCTGGATATCAGGCTAATGGAGGACTGACTGCAGTGGTTAATTATACATTAATGAACGAGAGAGATAGAGATAGATAGGATGAGTATTTAGGACACAAGAACAAGATAAACCTGATAGTGCTGCTGATAGTGGCAGGTTTCTCTGGCCATGGGTCAGTGTTTGGTGGATCACAGCTGTGTGTTTGGCCATTGAAATCTGGTTTTGTTTTGGAAGGGCTGAGCCGTTGTGGATTTAGAAGCAGGTTCAAGCCCATCTATTCAGCCTCGACCTACTGCGTCCTTTAGGATTACAGTCTTTGACCTGTTCTGCATCTGTTCAGAGCGGACAATAGAGAATGAGCAATATGAGACGAGGGACATAAGATTGTCATAACAAGAAAGCTCTTTACAGCTGGAATAACTGGCAAGACACCACTTGTTTTTGGTTTCTTTCCTACATTTTTTCCATCACAGACTAGATTTGTCTGGTGAGACCTTGAGGGAACTTTTAAATTGTTAAAATGATTCAGCAACTAAATAATTTTTAATGCAAAAAAAAAAAAAAAGGAAAATGTTTTCTTTCGGATTATGTGTGGTTTGATCTGTATCAATTAAAAAGATCTTTTTATTAAAACAATAGAAGTCTAGATTATGCCCTCATGTATGCCCGCAGTAAACATGTGATTCACTGATTAAACTTTATTTCCTTTTGCAGTTAAAGTCTTATTGATCAAGATAGACTGGATGGCAGTGGTCCAAAACAAACAGCCTTGTTTTTACACCCTGGTGATGTTTGGACTTCATTTTCTTGGGAATCAGAGACAAGACTTTAAAGTCAATCTCTTTCCCCACATGCCTTTATAGCTGAATCTGAGATTGATTCCAGTAAGATATTGAACTGGAAACAGTTTTTCAAGTGTGCGTTGAGGTTTAATTAAAATTGATTAGATGTAACAATCAACATTATTTCAGTTGTTTTTGTTTTGTTTTTTTATGTTTTTTTTTTCATGCATCTTTTTTTGCATATATATTTGACATTTTTAATTTATTTAACATATTTATTTTACTTAGTTTTAATTTCCATTAACCACAGTAATCCTGGAATCAGTAGATCACCAACATGCAGTGTGTCATTTATAAACAATACCTTTATTCCACGTGTAGCGAGATGACGTTAGCTGATGTAGTTATCAGTGCAGTAAATAATGATCTAACTCCATCAGGTGAGTGTGTGTCTGTCTGTCTGCTCATGTAACATAGGATTATGAGAATAGAACAGCAAGAAACAAAGCAAGAGAGAAACATTGAATGCTGTGCATTATATTACATGGGAATGAGGACAGAGGGAAAATTATCCTGTACAGAACGCCGCGTCTCCAGAGAGTTTTAACACCAGACTCAAGGGAGACCAGCTAGTTGTTGAAATGGTCGTCCATGTGTCTCTTTTATATAGCTGCAGTAATCATATCTAAACGCTTACAAAAGCCTGGCACCTGTGACGTCAGGACGAGGGCTTCCTCCAGGTGTTGGATTTCCTCACACAAACGCTTCCAAAGCTCAGGACACTGACCTCTTCACCAGCATATAGTGTGATATAGCTTCTCTTTATGACACGCAACACGAGCATGACCTAGATTGGATGAACTACATAAACCAAACCTATACAGTATATCAGGATGGAGCATTTACACAAAACACGTATGAATACAAAAGCCTTCTATCCACAGTTATATGGATAACACATTATTTCGATACACGGTGAAAGTAGTTGTATTTAAACATCTGTTTGTTCAGTAGACACTTTATCGTTTTGCTTATTTATTGAGTTATTTACATTTACTTGCTCAGAAGACAGTTTTATGCAAAATAATGATTCATTCATTCATTAGTTTTAGTTGTTTGTTTAGATTATTTTGCAGGTAATTTGGACATAAATAAACTAAGTGGTATGAATCTATTCATTTATTTGTATTTATATACTGACCATACTTTTAACTAAATAATGTTTATTAGTTTTTTTAGTTATTTCTTTGCATTTGTTTATTTACCAGACATTTTTGTCCAAATTTATTCATTTACAATGTATTCACTGTAAATAAATGACTTTTTGATTTATTTATTTGTCTGTTCGCCCACCCATCCATTCAAAATTACTTTTATTTATTTGTTTGTTTGGATGGTTGGTTGTTTAGTTATTAATGCACATGTATTGATATAGCAGGCACTTCCAAAAAATATTTTATTTTAATTATTGTATTTCTTTTTATTTATTTATTTATAATTTATAAAAAAAAATTGTTTTGTTTTGTTAGTATTTAGGAAAAAGTGTTAAAATTGGGTATTGTGGTGTATATTTGGGCTACTTAATGATAAAACTTTTTATGTGTAAGTCACTTTGGATAAAAAATGTCTGCTAAATAAATAAATGCAATGTGAAAATGACTTTTTGCAGGACCGAGCTGACTTAAAGACAGAAATAGCGTGTAAATGAAGCCCTTCGACAAGCCCTGTCAGCAGATTATAATGGCGTGCTGGAAGCCCTGGAGACGTTTTAGAGGATGTGATTTAGGAACGGCGTGACAGAAGATGCCTGAGCAATCACTGAAGATTCACATAATTACTGTAAGAGCATTCGGTTTCATCTGGCCATGCATGTTCAGACAAAACACTTCTACTAATTACCAGTGTGTTGCATAACCAGCTGGATAACTAAGGAGATTTTCATTGTTTTTTTAAAGATGAACGTTTGTGCCCAGAGGAGCATTTTATTGCTCGGAGATTGCTCTTTTGAAGCTCTAGAGATTTCCCAGGTATCTTTCCTATTCCTTAGAAGAAATGAAGGGATTCAAATGATTTGATAATTGTCATACTGTATGTAAGAGAAGCAGCTCAGGGTTCATATATCTTTTGTGAAATTATTGAGGTGTTTTTTTTTTCTGGAGAAGAATTAGGAGGCTGACTAAAAACTCATTGTCTACACCCATTTCTTTCTTGAGTAAACGAGTGAGTGAATGTAGTTAGTTTTTTGATGGTTGTGTTTGTATATTGTTGATGTGTGAATTGTAACACCACGTGCGATGGCTGTGTGATTATGTTCATTGTCTGCTGTAAGTCTGTCATTTGCATGAGTTAATGAAGTGTGTGTCTTTCAAAAGTGAGCGGCTCATTCTCGCCCTGCTGTAGCCCGTGTGTGATGCAGATTCACGCTCTATTAAGGGCCATTAAGAGACGTCTCTTGATCTGTGATCCACTTCAAAGGTGTGAAGAGTGTGTGAGTGTGATTCAACTCTGTAATTACACTTAAACACGGTAGTTGAAGAGAGACTAGATAACATCTAACCTCAGTGCCCTCTTCACACACACACACACACACACACACACACACACAGCTCTAAACAAGGACAGATCATATACTTCTACTGATTTGTGAAGTTAATTATACTGACTAAAGAGAAAACCCTTTTGCATATTTAAAAATCAAAACACAATTAAAAAAAACAAAACAGAACATAATTAAAATAAGAATGTAAAAAATATAAACATTTTATAGTTAAGTAAAAATGTTGTAGAAAGAAATTTCAGCCGGAAATGGCAAGTTAATTTCACAAATAATAAAAACATTTACTACAATCTTTAATTTTGAGTCTACAGTAGCTACTAAAATAAAACATATTTATTATTTATTTAATTAATGACGCCTCACTTTGCAAACAAGACTACAAGATAAGAAAGTTTGTTTATGTTTTTGGAAAGATCTTTCTTGCAAATGTAGAAACCAGAAAAAAAAAATACATACAAATACGAGAAATAAATAAAACTATATATTTCAGAATTATAAAATAACATCTGAATGTCTAGAAGCATGAAAAATTAAATATCCCTTATTCACAAGGCTTTTATAATTAAAAACAGCACATTTATATGTAGTTTCATGTTAATGCCATGTAAATATGAATAGAGGATTTTAGCAGTTGTGTACATGTACTGTACGTGTGCACTAAGTATGTTTTTCACTTTTTCTGTTGTCATTTCCCTCATAGTTTTTCCCCTGCCCAACCATTTCCTTGCAATCTTTGACAGCTACAAAAGCCTTTTCAGTCTGTTTTTGAGCCGCTCTCACACACGGGCCCACAACAGTGTAGTTCTGTTGGAGACCTTTGGGGCTGTTTGGCTTTTCCGAGCAGGACACGGTGATGAACTATTGCGTTCTACTACTGAAATACCACATTAGAGGCATTCCAGCGCCGGTGTTTACTCTACAGGGGACAAACGGCACTATTGAGCGCACGGTGGGCTCTGAATGAGCTCATTCTGTTCATAACACACGGCAGACCCCCCCATTCCCCATTTACACAGCACACACACCACTTCAAGAAAATAACTCTGTTAATGGCATCGCAAAAGTCAAGACACGGCTGATGTGTTTTTAACATATTGAATGCTACATTTTTGACATTTTTGAGAAGCCATTGAACTTCTATAAATATTGTTTTATTTTAAGCTCTTAAATAGTCGAAAAGCCTCCGAAAATTTCAGTGCTCTCAAACAGTTTGAAGTATTTAAGGCACGTTTGCAACTGATTACAGTGTGTTTAATTTATACAATACAGAGGTATCTAGCAAGTTTAATTAGTAAACCATATTAATAATTAAGCTTTTTTTTCAGGGATGCTGATCATTTCAACCAAAAACATCAGATTGAAAAGAAAATTCTGAGTTTCATAGGGCTGGGTACCATTTAAAAAAATTACTGGTTTAAAGTACACGCAAGGTTGACACTTAAAGACACCTGGGGAAGACAGCTGGAAGGACATCAACTCAAAATCAGGACGCAGGAACTACCAAACATGGACATGGGCGGACACAAGAGGAGCAAAAGCATATGAAACACTAAACACAAAGTCTGACATTAACTACCCCTCTCCGAAGGTGCGTCCTTGAACTAAGAAACATCTCAAGAGGAGGGGGGGTGGGCACCCTGGACCTCGTACTGGGCAGAGTCAGTGGTCTTCTCCAGGGTAGATCCGGAGCCTTGGGAGGCCATGGCGGATCTGGAGCCGCCTGCGGCTGTGGTGACTTAGGGACTGCCTTCGGCTGCTGCAGGACCCTATAGCACCCCCACCCACAAAAAAAAAAATTCTTGGGGAGGCTTCCTTCCTCTCTGGGCCGGGGCTCTTGCAGTGTGCATTCAGGAGGGCGCTCTTGCAGCGCGACTCTGGAGCTGGAATCGAAATCGGCACTACCGCCCGTGATCGAGGGGCTGGAATTGGGATCGGCACTACCGCCCGTGATCGAGGGGCTGGAATTGGGATCGGCTCCCAGTGCCTTAAACTATGAACTGGAATCGGGAACGGCTCTCCCAGCCGTAAATTTGGAACTGGATTCGGAAAACGGCTCTCCCGGTCGTACTAGGGACTGGATTCGGGAACGGCTCTCCTGGCCGTAATTCAGGGACTGGAATCGGGAACGGCTCTCCAGGCAGTGACACAGGAACTGGATTTTGAATCGGCTCTACTGGCTGTGACTCAGGAACTGGATCTGGGATTGGCGGAATGGGATCCGTGGGGATCAGGTCTGGCATATCAGCCCACAAATCCTGCTCCGGTCCCTTTCATCGTGGGCTTGAAAGCGCAGAACTCTGGGACCGCTTTAGTGAAGTGGGCACTTGTTGCCCCTGGGAGCGGCTTCCGACGGATGGCGAGGGGTGAGCCAGGCAAGAGAGGATGGCCTCTAGGCCATAAAACAGGAACTTGTTCTCCTGGCCGTGACTCTGAAACAGGATTCGGGATCGGTACTAGTTCCCCTCATATCGGGCCGGTTTTGGGAGTGGTTTCCGCCGTCGAGCGAGCTGCAAGCCGGGCAATGGAGGATGGCCTCCTGGCCGTTGCTCATGCGTGCCGGGAAGCAGGGCCGTCGCCAGACAATCTTGAATGGGGCGGCATTTTGTTTTCATGGGGGGGGGGCACACTTTATGATTTCAGAAATAGACATTCACCAAAACAAAAACAACAAATAGCACATGAGGTACGGATCTTGCAGATAAACAGGAACTTTAATAAACAAAGCAAACTGGTTCAAAGTACACACAAGTGTGACACTTTAAGACTGACACAGAGTCTGACAACAACATAAGACGTTGTTATTTGGTTACATTTTGGTTGCAACGTCAGGTGACTAAAATTCAATGCAAATTCAACGTCCAATGTCAATGTTAAATTGACGTCCAATACAGACGTCACCTGATGTTGTTATTTTGTTGTTTTTAGGTTGTGTAACCAAAATCCAACGTTAAGTCAATGGCAGAATTCATCTTTTTTTGCTGTTAAATATTGACAAATACTTTTGAAAGCTGGAGTGTGCTCACTTGTGTGTGCAGCGTGCGTATGTTTGTGTGTGGGGCAATACAGAAAGCGCAACTTAATATAGAGACAGAAATGATGTGCAGTCGTGTAAATGATATAAATAACATAAGACTATTTTACACATTTCTGGTCAAACACACCGGCTAGTGCTGCAGTCTTATTGGCTCAGTGGCGTTAATGAGATTAACCCCTTTACGTATCAAAATTGGATACCAAACGACGAGACGTATTTCGATACTACGTTGTATCGAGGCAATTCAGGGGGATACCTAAAACGTATCGACCTCGATACACAGCACTAGAATTTCAAGTAAGAACTGCTCCTTTAACAACTTGTTTCGTGTGTAAATCAACAAGATAAAATGGAGATTTTTAGATGATTAGATGTTTCTGCTAAGAAAAAGACCCTAGTTATCGTCACATACGAGGTTTGCAAACTGCACTCAGATTATTGCAATCAATTAATTTAAGAAGAAACCTCTGAGAGCTCCTCTGCGTCTCCTGACATCTGAAAGAGTCTGTGGCTTTAAAACAGCTGAGGTTGTGCCTTTAGAGATATGTTGTCAAATGCATGAAAATGTTCTTGCAAAAAAAACAGATGTGAGCTTTTGCGCTCTTTGTTTCCTAAAAGCCTTAAAGCCTTTTTCTATTTTAGTTCTTTATTTTTAGGCCTCCACATGCAATAACAAGTGCAGGCCGACGGACCATCATGTTTTAATCATAAGATACCACAAATTTGATCACTTTCCTCCCCTCAAAACACAAACACACACTCACACGCATCACAAAAGCCATGCTCATTTCATCTCATCACATACTGTATAATTACGTAGAAAACATGTATTTTTAGATATTTGAGTAAGTGGCCTTGGGAGAATCAGGACTGAAAGACACCCGGAATAAATGAAAGCAGAGTCGAGCGCGATGCCGCTATGCTCTTTTATTCCGAAACGTGTTCGATTTTACTGCACAACACGCAGTGTGGCACTAGAATAGACCAAAAAAAAGACAGATGCATGTATTTTACGCATGCATGCAAATCCAAACACAAATGCTTGACCAATTTATTGCATGCTTAAGGGAAGAGTTCAGCCAGAAACAAAAGTGTGCTGAAAATGTGCACAGGCTTTCTAAGATGTAAATGAGTTTGTTTCCTCATCACTTCTGGAGAAATGTTGCATTGCATCAGTGTCTCAGCAATGGATGCTCCGCAGTGTGAATGAGAGTCCAAACAGCTGATAAAAACATAACAGTAATCCACACTCCATGTCTTGAGAAGCTGTATTTGTAAGAAACAAATCCATCATTAAGACGGGTTAACTTCAAACCATTGCTTCCTTTAATTTTACAGTCAAAAAGAATCACATCTGAATCAGAAGAGAAATATGCACCGATCAAGCACTATGTGGGTGGATAATTTTATGTGAGAGGACAACAGAGCTGGAGCAAATGTTATTATGAATAATGCACTCATATTTTAGCTGCATGGAAGTTTCTTAAAAACCCGCAGCTTTTTTTTCTTCACCAGATGTTTACTGATGGACTGGAGTGGTTTGTATCATTGGGATGTTTTTATCAGCTGTTTGGAGTCTCATTCTGAGAAACAAAATTCAATGCACTGGACAAGCGTTCACCTCTGTATTTACATATTTGTGTTTCTACTTGGATATATATGTGTATTTGCCGTCTGTGAACAGGATGAGCTAATCCAGCTTCAGCTTTATGCGTTCATCTCTGTGTTTACAGAGATCATAGTGCCTGCTATAAAGTTTCAGACGGTGTGCATTATTACAGATGCTTCACAGAAAATGAGTGTGAAGTTCCTCCTGCTTTTCATTGAAGAAACAGGCCCCGTCATCTACACAGATTCACCGGAGAAATATGTCTGACATGGCCGACCTGTTTGAGAAAGTCAAATAAATGATCTATCAACATTGAGACAGTGATCCGTCACCGCTGCGAATGCAAACACGAGCATGTGAGTGTGTGAGAGGATGAATGCGCAGAAACAAATCTATTTCTCACACACACTGTTTTCTGTTTTGATGAAACAGGTCGGTTGCTGGTAACAGAAGCTTAACGCTGGCGAGACGCAGGGCACCGCGTATGGCGCTCGGATCCTGCTGCGACTTGCAGCTCGTCTCTTACTCACCCAGAGACTCACGTGTGTCGAGGGCCTGCAAACACACCCGGCGCTGCAGTGCGGAGACATTGTGTCAGATCTGTGTATGTGTCGTGTTTACTAAAGGCACAATAAAGCAATTAGCACATGGCCGGACGGCACAGTTCACGTGATCAAGAACAGGTATACAGGTGATCTGCATGCCATCTTAAGTCAACTGAGATGGATAAAAGTTTCTTCAATCCGTCGTTTGCACTGCAAACAAAACACTTTTGTTTCCGCTCATAACATAAAATGACATTGTTTGAGAGAAATGCATGCTAATGAGTCACTATAAATCTACATACAAATAATTTACAGTTAAGTTTTTTGTACATTTGCCATGATATTGTGGGCAGTGTCATGATAAAAAAAAAAAATCAATTCATTTACCATGGTATTTTGGACATAGTGCCCATGGTAATATTACATTATTTAATCATATTTAAATTAACTTTTATTTTCAGAATTTCTGTTTTAATGTAAATTTTATTTACTATTTTTTGTATTATGTGCTTTTGTCATTTTTGTTTTAAAAGTTATTAAAAAACAACTTGTAAATATTATATATATATATATATACATATATATAGGCTACTATAAATATTTATAGTTTTCCTAAATGTAATACTTACATTTATTGTATTTCACTTAAAACTATATTTAGTACAGATTTATGTACTGTGGTATATTTACAAAGACATTACTTTGATAGTATTGTAAGTCTTGTTAGTACGTTATTATTATAATTGGCTTTATAATTGCACCGTTTATGGCTCATATGTGTGTGTTTTCACAGCGCTGGCATGTGAATATGTGTGTGTTTGGGTACTTTCTGAGGAGAATCAGCACTTAAAGGATTAGTTCATTCCAGAATGAATATTTCCTGATTATTTACTAACTCCCATGTCATCCAGAATGTTCATGTCTGTCTTTCTTCCAGCGAAAAGAATTGGGAAAACCTTACGAAATTTCTACAAAGAGTGGACCAATTATGTAATGCATTTACTTGTAGATGCAGAGCTCGTGCGAGATGAGCATTTGTGATTAAAATGTATAGAAAATGACCAATTGTTTTGCTAGATAAGAAACTGTAAAATATTTTTTGTTTAATAAACTACTGCTATTAAGAATAATGAGATACATGTTCTCTAAGATTGACATGCAGTTAAATAACACCAAATAACAGAAGCGTAATTAGCTGATGATTAATATAATCGCTCTCCGTATGTATCAGGGATATGTGTCTTTAAGGCATTGACTCTGTGCCCGCTAAATATCACCTCATCAAGTGTTTTGCCGGTCACTCTGTCAAATGTGAACAAACCAAGACTACGTCACGAAGTGCAATGCAACGCGACCGCAGTTGCAAGTTAAAAGCGTGTTTAGTGCATGCTCGGTGTACTCTGGCATGAGCTCCAGCATTTATGGAGAATAAAGTAGACTGTCTGAAATAAGTAAACATGTAATTAACTCTTTTGAAAAACAAGAAGGACTTTTTGCACAGTCACAGCTGGTTCTGACCGCGTGAACCTGAAGCTGTAAAACCTCAATGCACAGCATGCTCTGATTAAAAAAAAGCAGTGCAGTATCAGCAGTGACCCGTTGCTCGCTGGTATAGTGCAGTGTGTCTGATAAACACCAGCTAGGCTTCAGAAGAACTTTATGACAGAGAAACACAGCTAAATGAGCGAGAGTCAGATGCTCGGCCGGCCACAGCATGCGTCACAGTGTTTTACATTGGACCATAAACACTATAAATGTACCTCTCACACACAAAGTGGACCAACAAGTGTGAACATGATTCATCAGACCGAGGGTCTGTGTTTCTTAAATGCTTTTTTTTTTCTGCACTAATATCACTTGAAACCTCAATGTTTTTGAACACTGCAAAAAATAGTTTGCTTTTAATTAGTTAATGACTTTTTTTTTTTTAGTTAATGACGTTTTCCGATACCAGTATTTAAACAGCACATGAAGCCTCAGTATATTTGAACGCAAAAAAAATAATAATAATAATAATTTCTTATTTATTTTATATTTCTTATTTCTTATTATCATTTATTTTTGCATTTTTAGTTTGTTTTCTAATACCAGTATTTAAACATTGTTAAATCAAGATACATCAGAGAGCTTGAGATTCCAAAACACCTCAGATATTTATTCCAAAAAATAGTTTCCAACATTTCTTTTGCTGATAACAATAATATATCTGCTTTTCTTGTTTTCCTTTCCCTTTCCTAAGTTTATTTACACTTTAAGAAGATGTTTTGTTTGAATCATAAACTTGCTTGATTTTGATTTTTAAGTGTGATTTTTAGCACTTTGACTATTTGTTTTAAATGAAATAACCAAAGTTACCGTAAAATGCTTAGAATCTAATCTGTGCACAAAGACGCGCCATTCATAACATGCTTTATATGTATAACAGTCGTAATCTCTGTTTGTACCATGACAATAGTGCTGTTATTTCTATGGTTACAAGCTCAGATTTGAACACACAATGAGCTGTAAAGTTTGTGTTTGGGATCTCAGTCTTGCTAAAAATATCCCCTCATGACTTAAGTGATTGTCTGTGGATGATAAGTGTGTGTTTGAACAGGTGAATCACTGCTGCCTTCTTGACATTGCTGAACAGATTCACATCACACTTTCTCTTGTTATTGTCCAGCGTTCCCACGGTCAAATGCTCTCTGGCGTGTTTTTCTCAGGTATGTCAGGTTGTCAGGTATGTCTGTCACATGCTAATGAATAAGTGCCATCTGTCAACGCTAACTGCTGCCGTCCATGTGCGTTTCTTGTCTTGAGATGAAAACAAGGGATTCTGCATTCCTTCAGTCTCTGACGAGTGTCACACTTGGGTTTGAAGAATCTGTGTTTGGTAACGCAGTGCCAACAGACAAAATATTGGTTACACTTCATGTTGATAGTCCACTTTAGACATTCTACTAACTACATGTCCACTAATTCTCATTAATTCTCAACTCCATGTCTGCTAACTCTCAGAGTAGACTGTTAGGGTAGGGTTAGGGTTACTAGAAAAAGTTGACATATAAGTTACCCTTTCAGTCGAATCACTTCGACGTT
>JAUCMU010000139.1:656761-688457 GCA_032275025.1 Enteromius treurensis
CTTGAAATATATCATCTGATCGATGTCTTGAGGTGTGGCAACCGTAGTATAAGCGGAATAATTGACTCCAGACCGTTAAATTATTAGAAAAATAATGCACACCCGAGGTGTAACGGCCACGACGCGACATCACCACCTCTTTTTCTAATAATTGAACGGCCCATCGTCAATTATTCCTTACTTATTTCTTCGACATTACATATTAAGCCACCTGAGGCTGTGTTTTTAATAAGTATGAGGAAAATCAAGTGGTGTGTCTGAAATCAGTGTATTGCATGCTGTCTAGTGGCCTGTCTTTGGTCTATAGAGTTGAGGATGAGGCAGTAACTGGCGACAAACAAAACCTCAGTCAATCTCAACACCTCGGCCTTTTACTGAATCCCTCTGTTTACTGACCTGAAACATTACTCACTCTGACCCTGAGCTATTCTGTTACCTGGTCATTCTGACCCCGAGGTCACCTGAGGGCAGGTGTTGAACTCTTCAGGATCTCTGATACTTTAATGGAGCTCTCAGCGGGGAATCACTTCACTATCAACTTTGTCTCAGGTGTTTCTAATAACATGTCTTAAAAGAGACAGATTAAGATTATTTGATCAAAAATATTTGTGTTCATGTACAGATCAGACTTCAGTAGCAGCAGGTGACTTAAAAAGATATAGTGTATGAGGAATATGAAATACATTTTTTTAGTCTTTTTCTGAGTTTAATAGTCATTGTCCTGTTTAAAAAAATAAAACTAAATGTTCCTCAAAAGCCTTATGATGAGATTTGAGACTCCTGAAGATGATTTCATGCAGAAGCAAGTAAAGCGAAGCTGCTTCAGTAAGGGTTCATCTTCAACTCTTTGACTTTACTAACAATATCCAAGTAAAGCTTTGACAGCAACAGCTGAAGTGTGAGCTGAAGCTGGACGTCTCTACAATTACTATCAATCAGACAACAAAAGTACTTTACTGTAGATGAGTGTAAATCTGTCTTTGGCTTCACCACACAAATCACATAAAACCGCTCAAACTCAGATCCCAGTATTTAAACGTAGGCACAAATGACATTCGATACACATTTTTCCTTGCTTGAGGTTGTCTAAAATGTGTTTTTGATGGTAAAAGCTGACATTTGATATTCAAAGGATGAGAACAATCTTCAGTAATGACCTTTTGCTTTTTTTGTGGCTGTCCTACAATTGCACAAGCAATTTTAACTACTTGATACACTTTAACTGGCAGCAGTCCATACCACATAGTCATATTAAAACCTAACTCCACAAGATCTCTAAAGCATCTCTAAAATATGTTGACTCACACCAAAATGCTGTAACATCCTAATAAGCTGTAATCTCTAAAAACATACTCAAAATTTCCAACAAATGTCAATTTACTATTAATAAATATTTCAAACTTCCAACCATCTCTATTTGATGTCCATCAGGTGTCAAAGGTTCTAACCCTTTAGTAAAATCTAGTTTATTCCTACTAGTTTTAATCGCATTTATATGCAATTTTGAAGCAAATTTCTGTAACCATACCATTTCTTCCTCTTTTCCAGCTTTACTCAACCGGCTAACGAGTGCGGTGAAGGCATGGTGTGAAACAGCTTAAACGCCACAGTTTAATCTTGTTGATCATTCAGCGGCTTTGTAACAAGTAGGAGTACAGGAGACTTTAAAGGGTTAAAAGCTGTAACCCATCAGCAGCAGGTGAGCTGTTTCTCCCTCTCTCTGTTTTCTTTCAGTCTGTATTAGTCCATCTGTTTCCTGTACAAGTCCCCTTCCATCTCCTCACCACAAAACTGCCGAGTTAACTGCCTGAGTGATTTGTGTACTCCCACCATGATTGGAGCATCGGGTAAAAATAACCCCTCGAGACGAACACCTCCAACGGGCCGGTCTGTGGGCATCCGACCCCTCACTCCAGTCACTATAACAGCCAGTGAAACTCTGTGTAATTACACTCAGAGCCGAGTAATTATCCCAGAGTTGGGTTTGGGTAAAGCCGAGGGGTTTGAGATATTCCTCTGGTCGGAGAAAATTCGAGGGTGAAGTGAAAATAGCAAAATCCAAGCCACATCAGGAGAACAGCCCTAAATAGACCCCCACAAAAAAGAGGGTTTGTAATGAGCCCCCTCCGTCCGCACAGCTATAAATGTGTCTTTTATGAGGGTTAGGGTACTTGGAGAATACGCTGCGTTTATGTTGGTTAGTAGAAAGCATGCGGGCAGCAAAGTGTTTCAGCAGTCTTCTTTTGAAGTGAATTCTCTCTTTTCTTAGTCTCATCTTCCTTCTGTCAACTGAAAATGTCATAATTGTAAAACCCATGCATAAACTGTCCAGTGGCCTGTCGCTTCGCCTAAATCCATCATTTATAAACCTCCATGTTGTCTTCAAACTTGTATTATTTGTGGTTGCACTTTAATTTACTGTAAGGTGTCTTTGTTGCAGTCTAATTATACATTTGAGTACTGAGTAATATTCATCATCTACGTGTATTTACTATATGGTTTTGCTTAGGGTTACTTGAATGGAATTCTGCATAATTTTATATTATTATAATACTAAGTACATGTAACATGAATAACAAGGACACCTTAAATTAAAGGGTTACCTTGTTTGTTTCTTCCATGAAGCGCTAGACTTTTGACAGATGTATTTATATACACTGTTGTTGTTGTATGTAAAAAATGGCATATTATATATATTTTTTCTTTTAATTCTATTTTTGTCCTCCACAGGAATATGAACAGAGTATGGCTGTGAAACAACACGAGGGTGAGTAAGGATCCAGTGCTGAATTTGTATTACTGAGATACAATACTCTCATACTTTTTCTCTCTTTATGGTTTTATAATAGGAAAATTTAAAGGGGTCATATAAGGCAAATTTTCCACAAGCTGATATGATTATTTAGGGTCTTAATGAAAAGTCTGTAATATAGTTTGTGTACAATTTCTCAAAGATAGAGTAAAAACGCTCATTTCCCCTGTCATAAACAGCTCTTTAGAAATCCCTCTATTTTGTGTACTTCCCCTTTAAATCTACACAAGCTCCTCTGACTCCGCCCCTCTTTTCAGAGGCGCTCTCAGAGGACCTTTTTTTTAGCAGTATTCATAGTGAAACTTGCTAATTAGCACATTATTAGGAAAGGAGATGTGCAAAGATTCATTAAAAGACATCATACTCACTGCTTCTGTAGGTGAGGCTGGATCATGAATGATTCGCGCGAACATAAACACATTTAGGTACAAGCAAACGCAAGTTTAACGTTAACGTCTTCAGTCACAGATGTCGGGGGTAAATGACTACTGCTATGTTCATTAATACATTCAACAACAAAACACCTCAATCACTTAGGAGTCCTGCTTGTCTCTGCGTCTCGAACTGATGACGGCTCACTCAGGGCATAAAAAACAATGACAGTCTCGTATTGTGCCTGTCGGCATAAAATTATATGTGACTGTCATTACCAATCAAAATGCGTGTTTTGTTTAAATGCAGTGTGCAGAGTTTTACAGTGATTCCACGGTGATTAAAACATATTTTAGTTGGTTTAATTTGTACGAATAACCCACCCCTAAACCTACCCGTTACAAAACTTTTTGCAAAATCATGATTTATAGGGTTTTATGAGCACATGTGTTCTCTGGGCTCACACCCATGATCGCATGATCACATCTGGGCTTATAACGCATCTCTCTACAAACTGAACTACACCAACCCTGTATCACATGATAAAATAGTACAAAACATTAATTTCCGATAGGGGCGCAAGCGTAGTGTACACTCTGATGAGTCGTATTTCACCGCTATTGTACAAACGACCGATACGGCCGTATTAGTTGGAGGACAAGTTGAAGTCAAAACTTAACTTTTGATTAGTAATATGTATTGCTAAGGACTTTATTTGGACATCTTTAAATGTGATTTTCTTCAATGTTTGATGTTTTGGTCCCTTCGATTAGATTTTCAAATAGCTATATCTTATATATACATCTCAGTTTCAGAAAACTGACCCTTATGACTGGTTTTGTAGTCCAGGGTCACATATTTGAAAGAAGTGTCTTACTGTCGCTTACATAATTACGGTAAAAATAGTGAAATATTTTACTTAATTTAAAATTGCCCTTCTCTATTTGAATATATGTTAAAATGTCATTTATTTCTGTGATGCACAGCTGAATTGTCAGCATTATTAGAGTCTTCAGTTTTACATGATCCTTCAGAAATCATTCTAATATTCTGATTTGCTGCTCAAGGAACATTTCTGATTAATATCGATGTTGAAAACATCTGTCCCTAGCTGAAAACATGATATATTTTATTTTCAGGATTATTTAAAGAACAGAAAGTTCAATGAAAAACCATTAATTTGAAATCTTATGTAACATTAAGGCCTGGTTTCATCAACAGGGCTTAGCCTAAACCAGGATTAGGCCATAGTTCAATGAGGCCAATTAAGTCATTTTAACAAACAAACCTCTGAACAAAACATTACTTGTGGCACCGACATGTTTGAAGATCAACCAGATCAAAAGTTTCTTTCCCTTGAAACAGCTCAGATTTACATCTTAGCCTAGGACTAGGCTTAAGCCTGGTCTGTGAAACCAGGGGTAAATGTCTTTACTGTGATTTTTGGTTCATGTAATGCGTTCTTGCTAAACAAAAGTCATTTTTTCTTTCAGAAAATTTCAGTTACGGTTGCTGCATATTATTATTGCATTTAAATGCAGCCATATTTGATCATAGCACTGCATTAAAACATTGATAATTGCTTTATTTCGTCCCAAACAATCACTCAACACCTCTTCACTTCTACATTCACATTCGCAGGACAGTCCAACCGTCCCTGATGTCAAACACACGCTCTCTCTCTCTCTCCGCACAAATAGCTGGACTATTTCGAGGGCTGGTTAGTTCTCTGTGTCTCCACATGGCCTGTTTGCAATCTCAAAGCCACAGTGGCTTTTTACATGATCACTAATTCACAAACCAGGAATTCATCTGCTGCGTTACTGTTTTGCTGTTGCCATGCACATGTGCTAAAATATCACTGAGGTTCACGAAAGAGTCGGCAAGAAAATAAATAAATAAGAAGCCCAGAGAAAATCTGCAGTAAGAAACTATGCGGACGGCTTCCAAAGCCTTTCCCAAACAGGAGGAGGAAAAACCCGAGTGTTTTCGGTAGCGGCGTGTAAAACCGAGAAACGTTTGCGTTGTCCATCACAGTGAATCAGGGCCTTTGACAAGTGACTCGTGAATCGCAGCTGCTGAAATGATCACTGTTTCCACTGGAGGAGGAAGAGCTGGCCATTTCCATTACTGCTTCTGACGTGCTGTATATGGCTTGCACAGGCTGCTGACCACTAAAGCAGAATCCTAATGGAAACGCAAACTTAAAAGTGACTGATTTAAAGCTTTCTAGAAAGGTATCAAGCAACCCTGTGTCAGTTTATGACAAGATGTACTTGTTTATGCGTACTTTTACAGGGGTATTATCGTCAACTAAAATAAGTAAGTAACTAGTATATTTGTTTATTGAAATAATGCTTACATAAAATATAAATCACAAATGAAAGCTTAAAAGTAGAACTGTTGGAAACTGAAATTATTTCTAGGTATAAGGACAATTACTGAAATAAAAATGATATAATAACTTAAATTGTAATATAAAAAAAACAAACAACAAAAAAAACATAAAAAATAATAAAACAAAAAAATTTGTTTTACAGTGTAATATGCTGATTAAAACAATAGCATTGAAAACAAATAGAAAACGAAAAATATATAAAATAAATCTAATTCAAAATAATAATAAAAACGATTAATGATACTTAAAATATACTTGTTTAATTAGCACAATAATGTTGGTGTGTTTTAATTAAAGTGAGCATTTTTTTAAAGATATTGCAATAAAATAAAAAATTCATACATCAGCATTTATTGCCATCTTGTATTATGTTTTGACTGGAAAAGGCAGTGCTAGCTCTTTGCTATTAAAGAATGTAATTATACTAATAGTTAATCACAATTTATTTGTATAAAATGGCCATTCTAAAAAATTATTGGATTACATTTTTATATAATAATACACAGCACTGCATGATAGCTTTCTGAAACGCTCAGTGCATCCGTAGTGTTTTTATAATGCTTAAATAGCTGTCTATTGATGTTGAAACAGGTTAACAGGATGCAACATACTCTTACTGTGCTTTGTTATCTAAAAATACATGACAGGTTGATTTTAGCCACAGAACTGTAACTGGAGCGGCGGGATCCTAAAGACCCCTGGGCTGGAAGTGGTCTGTCTGTGGAGAGGTGAACCTGACCTGAGGCTGCAGGTATTGTGCAGGTCTTTACATGCGATCCATCGGTCTCTCGCTGCGCGTCTGCTGCCTGCCAGACTGTTGCTTCAGATCATGTATACCGGTGAGAACCTGTGTTTGAGTGAAACTGTCCTCTACTCACACACAGGGCAGATAAAGCCACACATGTGAGAGGTATTTCAGTTTCTGTACATTCAGAGTTTGGCAGCGTGATTGAGTGTATTACATAACAACTGTTATGGAGCTCTAGGGTTTTCCACAACACACATACACACACACGCAGGACATGTTGCTGCATGGCTCTGATTCAAGGAATTATTCTTGTACAGTAACTTAGGTAACACTAGATTGTCTTCATGTAAAAACAATGACCAGGAACAATTTTAATCACAACACATGTAAATGCAGCAATGTGTAAAAACAATTTGATCTTCTTTAAAAAAAATTGCAATGCATTTTTTCAGGATAAATATAAAAAATAAGTTAACTTGACAAGCAAAAGGGCATATGTATTAAGACATATTTTTTATGTATTTTTCATACCCAACTGAAATCACTGTTTTCATTTTTTTCAGCCGTTTTAAGCATAAAACTCAGAAAAGTGCCATTTAACTTAAAACATGAAGAATATTTCTAAAAGAAAACCATCACTTTAATTGGGTAAGATTTTAGTTTTCCTTAAAAATATATAGTTATCAATTAAGCTTTTCTGCAGTTTGCACTTTAAACATTAAAAATATATATAAATGAATTATAATTCATTATTTAAGGTAGAACACAAATTTCAGTTTCAGTCAAAATACACAACATATTATCTGTTTTTCTTTTCAAGTAAATTAATTTAGATATTTATACAGGAAAAAAACAACAAAAATACTTTTTAAAATGTAATGTAAAAATTTTTATATTTTATTTATTTAAAAAATAGCATTATTTTAATGACATTTGATAAAAGGATGTATAAATATACTTTTTTTTAAAAATCTGAAATATATATTTAATATAATGAAAAGTAGTGGGTAGGTGTGCTTATTTGTCATGACAACAATGTATTTAAAACATTTATATGTGAGTGAGATATGATCTGGACTTGCTCTGACAGGTTTATTGTAGTATTATATAATGATGTTGAATTTGGTGACTACGATGGTAAATTTTCTCAATTAATCCGCCATTATATAAAAGAGGTGTGGTAGACAATGATATTTGGGCTGTTTGCGTACGCAATCGAGTACGTTTTCTTTTTATTTCAGGTGAGGTCGATGACTTTAACGGCCGGAAGTCATTTCGTAAGATTACATCAAAAGCTTGATCTCGTGCAAGAGCTGCTTCATCAGCCGTCCTCCAGACTTTGAGCTGCTTTAAATGACTTTATCACCACAGCAACGGTGTTTCCAAACACACACACACATTCTGAAGGAGGTAAATATGGCAACACTGGGCCAAACGTCTACCTGACTGCACACTTTCGCACACTAACATTACACCTGGTATTTGTCATTGTAAACTTGTGAAAGGCCATTTAACCTGTCAAATGATAGTGCTGAGAAAATTCATGGAAAAAGCCATGGTTTCTTGAAAGAGATGAATCACGTGCCAGCCGGATTAAATATTTGGACGTTACTATTGCAGCTATCGCTAAAGTATATATAATAATGTCAAGCCCAATTTTTTTTTCCCTGATGTTCTCCGTTCTTTCTAAACGTACAGTTTTTAAAAACATTCTAATATAATAAACATTACAGGTACATTCCATTGTATCATTTTTCAAACAGGAGAATGTTACATTGAATGTTCTCTGAACATTCTAAAAAGAACAACTAACTTCCGAGAACAACATTCTATTAACTTTACTGGAAGAATGTTATTTGTTACTTAACAATGAACCTTTCCAGAACATTCACAGCTGTGAAAATACAATACAATCTGACAATCAAAAAAATCACTTAATTATAAAATCTAAAATGCAAGAATATTTTGATTCATTAGGTCTAATTAAACTTAAAATAGTTAACTCAACTATTTTAGATAATGATTGCAATTCAACCTTGTGTTTAATAAATGTGTCATGTCAGATTTGTGCACCAAGATGGGAAAAACAGGGTTTATTTTGTATAACTGTGATACTATTATAGTTTTTATTAATATTTTGAAGTAGTTTTATTTATATATGTTATTTATATTTATTTTATATGTTATTTATTTTTTTAAAGTTTGTCATTTTGGTCATTTCCTTTTTTTAATGTCATTATTATTATTATTATTATTATTATTTAAATCAAAATACAGTAGAAATGTTGAGTTAGCTTATACAAGTTTATTTTTTTATGTTTTATGGTTTTGCCATTATAGTTTAAGTCTAAAATCACTTATTTTAAAATCTTCACTGCTTTCTTTTAGTAATGATCTGATTTGTGGTTTTGCTCTTCATCTAAGCACTCTCATTGCACCTGGCAGATTTCCAGTGAAGCAGCTAATTTGCATTTAGGCAGTGCAAAATTTGGGTAATGGGTAAAAATCTAGGTGTGACGATCAGGTTTGGCTGATATGTTATCTTCTTAATATCAACGCACTACTGTGCCTTTAAACTAGTTTTATGTTTATGTTACCGAGAGGGTTTTTCTTGAATGGTTTGTTGTGATGCAGTTGTCCCATCAGCTTTACCACCTGCAGCACGGCAATTTACGGCTCTTAGTTTCAGGCCACTAATTAAAGCTCATCTCAGCGAGTTTTGATTGTTTCCCTGCGGCCTCACGCGAAATCCTCGCGCGTCATTGCAAATTAAAGGGTAAGTTCGCCTGCTTGATTGTCTTGCAGCATTCACACACACCTTTAAGTAATGATGGCTTTCTTCCGGTGCTCCTTTAGCCTGTTTTTTTTTTCACTGACTCATGAACAGCTTCTCTTGTGCAATGGCAGCTAAAAGAATTTCTTGAGTTTTATCTCCGCGCCTCCGCGAGAGGATTGCTGCAGTTTGACGTCACGCGCGCAGGGCTTCCCCCGCTAGAACCGCGTTGCTAGGCGACAGTACTCCGTGTTGAAACAAAACACGGGGGTTCCGTGTGACCCGGTGAAGCGCCACGCTGTCCGACCTGCTCGCACCGCGCTAATCTGCTCCGGTTTCATCATGGGATGAAATTACAGTCAGTAAAACTCATTCACAGGACGCTTTATTACCCTGTGGGTTTATCTCATTCAACCCCGCGCTGACACGTGCACACGTACTATTTACATTGCAGGAGCGAATTTAAACTGCAAGAGAGTTGTGCAACAGAACTTTTAGACTCAGTGCACCTGTTTCTGGAAACTAAGCACCATAACAAATGTGAATCTAATAGCGAGGGGCCTAAAAGTCTGAGACCACGCGTGAAATGATTTATTTTTCCTTTGCATTTGTAACACAGTCTCTTCATGCTAGCGAAACGTTAATGCATTATGTATTTATTTTAATGTGTAACATACATCTTCACAAAGTTTTGTTTTCCATTGTTAAAAATGTTGTATATTTTATGCTTTAATTAAGCTGCTGAGGTTTATGCTTTAACGGCATTATTTATTATTTAGGCCTAAAAGATTTGTTCAGAATTTTTAGTATATCATAAAAAAATATTCTGTAATTTACAACACATAATTATTAAATCTTAATTACATTTTGAGCACTTAAAAGAAAACTGAATTCAGTAATAAAAAAAAAAACGTATCCTGATATATGCAGTTATATAATGCTTCTCAAGTAAATTTCTTTTTATTTTTATACTGAAAGCAAAGCAAAACAAAACATGCAGATGAAAAAAACTGGTGAGGAAATGTCTAATTAAAAAATCAAACTCTTGTTTTAATTTAATTTTGGTATTGCACAAACACCATTATGTATAGTTTATTTATTTTTTCATATAATGAGCTGGGTGCTTATTTGTCACAAAAATGGGACAGAATCTGTTTCTGCTTTATTCCCCGCATGTTTTAAAGATGTTTGGATCTCTGTATGTCATATGGAGTCATTTATGAAATTCCCAGGTTCTGTGCCAAGCATCACGAAGGTGAAGGTGCCAGGAGCGGTTCCGGTCAGTGACTCGGTCGTCATCGGTCGGACTGAAGAGGTGTTTGGCGTTCTTGTGGTTTGGTGTGTGTGCGTATGCTGTGAGAACCTGCTCGGAGGAATGTGATCGCTATGAATGGAAGCTCAGGTGAAGTGTGTATTACCTGTTTGCTTTCAAAAGCCTTTGTCCTCTCGACTCCCACACAAACCTGATGAACCAGAGGACAAGCGTGTGTTTATCTGTCCAGAACACCAAACAGTAACCATGACAAATGCTTTTGTCATTAAAGGTGGGAATCACATTTTCAAATAATCATTCATTTCATTTCAGTACAGTAAAAATCCCCATAGTTTATCAATATGACCAATGCATTCTTTGAAATATGCAGTTTTTTATTCAAACCCAAATGTTGTGCAAAATAAAATGAACATTTATTTGGTAAGCTTTTTAATGGTATTAAAACATGTTTTTTCTGCTCACCAAAGCTGCAATTATCAAATATAGAGTAACAACTATTACAGTTCTATGTGAATATCTCTTAAAATGTGATTTTAACTGTTGTAAATGTGCATTTGAATGCTGTGATAAAATCTGTATTTCCAGCATTATTACTCCAGTCTTGTCACATGATCCTTCAGAAATCAATGTCTGGAATACACTACGCGATTTTGCCAGAGGTCAGAGGCAGTCTGCAGATGAAAGCTGACAGGTTCCGCAGAGAATCGGGTGGTGTATTATGGTCACAGACTCACAGACGCAGATCCTATCCAGTCGGAGGATATCAGACATGTTTGATATTTTCCGCTGATTTTAGAACCCATTTGTTTTCATATGTCAAGGCGCAGAAACTTTTGAAATTTTTGTGGAAACCGAGATATATTTAAAATTTCAGCATTCTTTGATGAATAGAAAGTTTAAAAGAATATTTTTAAGTCCAAAATGTGAAACGTAGTGATATTAAATTTAACTTTTAATCAATTTAATGAATCTTTGCTGAATAAACTTATGAACAGTATGCATTCAGAACGTTTAATTGAACTCTCTGTTTATTAAATAAACGGCTTATGAATTTTTCCAAACAATGTAAAGCGCCTCGCTCCACTTTTCCGGACTAACGGAAACTTGATTTCGTGACTTATCCGGACACTAAATCCCGCCTCCACACTTTCTCAGGACAATAAAACTAAGCCTTGCCGATCTATGCCCAGGGAAATTAATGTTAAAATGTGGGCGTAATGATGAAAATGCCAAACACCATAAATAATCTCTGAAAACCTTTGCTGCTCGATCATCTCCAACCAAACCAACACTGAGATCAATGGCACCATGGGGAAAATGGAACAATTATTAATTTCTATCAAAATGAGAAGGTTTTTGGGTTAGACGTGCTGGTTTGCAGGTGGAGTCGTGTTCGTGGGCCAAGAACTGATGCATGAAAATAGGACAATGGCATCGCAATAAAAGGGCAAGTACAGTCAAAGACTGAAGCATGACTGTCCTGCGGCTGTTACAGGACTTCATCAACCAAACCCAACACGTCACACCAAACCACACACACACCAGAGCCATCTCAAATCAGTCTGATCAGTTTTAGATTTAACGGCATGCCCTTTACCTCGAGTAATGATAGAAACATTAAACCATGTACTGGGATAATTCAGGGAAAAATAATAGAATTTAGTGCATTTTTATACGTTTGTAGTGATAAAGTCTGACCTGATTATGCTGGTCTTGTGAGGTTAATTTATTAAAAGTATGTCTGCATGCGTGTACTGTGTATATACATATACATACACATACACACACACACACACACACACACATATATTAGTTAACATTTGAAGTGTCTCAATACTTTCATCAGTTATACTAAAATGAAGAAAAAAAAATCAAAATAAATAAATATATATATATAAAACCATAAAAACACTAAGTGTAGTATTGTGCTAGACTGAATGAAAATGTATACTTCAATCAAATTTTGACTTTTTATTCTCCAAAATATTTGAAACCTTAAAAGTAAACACTTTAATGTGCTTTAAAAACATAAAATCATTTTTGTCCTATATTTATATATATATATATATATTTATACACACACACACACACATTCATTAATTCATCCATTGAACCGCTATGTTCTAATCAGATCCTTTATAACATGTACCTTGTGTAAATTAAAAAATGTATACTCCGTGTGTGTAAAAAAAGCATATTGTGTATTATTAGTAATAAATGCAAGTTTATAAATAATCTATAAAATATACAAATGAATATAAATGTATACATATATTAAAAACATCTTTATATGCGTGTGTATAATATATAATAAGCTGCAAAGTTCAAACCTGATTGAAGTATGTCTATTATATATCATGCTTAAACAACGAAGCAAATATTGTGCCATTTTCAAGCAGCAGTAATTATGAGATGGATCAGATCTTTTCTAAACGGGTACTTTATTGATGTGTGACGTGTACAGAGAGAGGTCAGTTCTTTAAGTGAGATTCAGGAACATTTTTAAAGAGAAATGCAATTCTGTCACATTTCATCTCCACTGCATGCTGTACCATAGTAAACACGGTAACCTTCACATTCCGTCCTTTGAAGGCAAATGAAACGACACAAATCGACAAACGAATACAAAAAACGAACATTTTCTGTTTCATCCCCATACTTTTTAAATGGCACCACGGTTGACTTCAGATCTCAGTTGTGTGTCGAACAGTTTAACTCGAGTGTAATTCTGCAGCCAATAATACTGAATTACAACAAACTATAAATAAACCATCAAATACAAAAACCAAAGAGACAATGAGTAGGAATGGATATTCATAAACGATATCTGAGGACGCCCCTGACATGAAATACTGAACCAGATGATGAGCTAGAAATACAAACGCTTTAGTACATAGAGTCGATTCATCTGACCTTTTTTGACTTTTAACAAACAAACACTGTAACATACTATCGCCGTGACCTTTCAACTGTTGTTGAATTGATCTGATAAATAACCGCAAAACAAAGGCTCTCTCTTCTAAACATGAAGCGTTTACAGTATGAAAGCATCTGAAATGTGACACGTATGACCACTTCCTCCGTTGAGATTTGACGTGGTACCATCAGATAAAGACTACGCTGCTTGTGCATGAAAATAAAGGAACAGGATTCCTGTTTACTGCCAAACACACACACACATCTGCAGTATGCCAACTAAAGCTTGTGGAATGGCCACGAAATGATTCGGTGCAAACGACTCTTTCAAATCCTCTCATAGTTCAACACAAAATCAAAAGAATCAATGAGAATTTGAGGGGAATGTGATTAGTCATGACAACATAAGAATCTGAATGATTCGTGTGATCCTTCCATGTAAAGATTTATATGATTCTAAGCAAAGATTTGTATGATTCTAATAATAATGAAAGATTCATAAGATTCACAGGTTCTGGAGTTTCGATAGATTCAATATAGGAAGCCGGGGACAAAATCTAAATAACATGGTGTGAAAGATTCAATTGCAATCCATACATCTAAGATGTGAGGAGTATTTGTTTGAAATGATTCGAATACTGCAGATGAGTGTGGAGCCTCCACATACAGCAGAGAGAGAGAGAGAGACAGACAGACGCTTCCTTGACCCATGATCCTCCAGGCTAATTCTTCACGTTTACTGAGTTCGCAGCTGATAGTCTGCAAAGAAAGAAGGAAATGAGCGATGCTTAATTAAATGCACAGAACCACAGGAAACAGGACAAAAATGGGAATACGGGGGGAAAGTTAATTGTGACAGCTGAACTTTCTCTCTCCGCCCTGCATCAAAACACAATCAAAAACTCCATCAGTCAATAAGACTGGGACACAAGTTCACGAAATGAACATAAATGATGGGTATAAAACAGATGCTGTGAATGCAGTGAGAGGAAGACGGATAAACCCGAGTTTACACGATTGTAAAAATGTAGCAACAATTTCACAATATGAGCACTTGGTACATGGCTTTTAATTTCGTATCATTAGACTAGTTTCACAACCCTGAGAACATCGAGACAAACAGCGTTTAATAGTGTTTCGAATTTAAACAGCAGTGGTTACAACTCTTCATTTCACACTCTCTGTTTTTATATGTCAATATTACATGCACTAGAAATATATTAAACAACATTTCTATTCAAACATGCCTAGATAAAGATTTTAACATTTTATTTTTATTGATTATTTTGTACTATTTAATTGGCTACAGCACAACATCATTATAAAAAAAAAAGTTCACTTTTTAATTGTAGTTATTATTTGCAATGATTTATGGTTTTTGTGATTGAAAATAAAAAAAATTAAAAAAAAAGATTAAATATAGAAGTATAAATAAAATAATTAGGCCAAAGTGAAATAATATCTATATGTACAAACAAAAACTAAATTAATTATAACTAAATTCTTATATATTATAATTTTAATATCCTTTTTTTTTTTTAATTGAAAATACATCTAGATATTTGATAAAAGGGGGGAAAAAAAGGATATAAATTGTATCTCTTACACATTTTGTATTACAAATATATACATCTAATTTGCTACAAAGATTGCTGGGTTAAAAATGAACAAAAAAAACCCCAGTCATGCAGTGTCAAAGGTAACCATGTGAATTCAGAGAAAAGGAAAACCGCCATGTGCCACACACTGTACCAGCGTTTCTAATTTTATCTGTGTTTCTCCATCTCGCACGCGTCTGTCCTGAACATCCTCTTTTCACAGAACAATTTGACCTCCGCATTTAACGCGAATCTCCCATCATTCTGCACTGCGTTGCAGGTATTTGGCAACAATTAAGCAACGCTGTGAAAAACAATGACAAAAATAGAGAAAGAGAGAAGAGAGGATGAGAGTGTGTTTTACCTCCGTTCTGGGTGATGTATCGCACCCACGGCAGCGCCTGATAGCCGCTCTTCTCAATGATCTTCAGGTAACGCACCTGTCAAAACACACCCCGTCACTGTCACAGTGCAATGCATTGTAAATAGAAAGACAAAGTACCGAAATGATTGCATTTTAATATTCCAAACCCAAGGAATGTTTGAGGAATAATCAAGCAATGGCAAATAGCATCCCAGGCTTGTGATATGCACAGAGCCCATGGGCAGCAAGGCCTGGGAAAGTGGCAGAGTTTGACTCGGCGGGCGGAAGCGCATGAAGAAGTGAGATTGGGGAAACGGCACCTTTTGGTTGGCGAACGCTATTGAGTCACTCGTTGTGTTCATACGGGCCTTGCATCACCACGCAAGCGTTTGCACAACCGCTCCAAACATGCTGAAAGATCACAATCACGTTTTGTAAGAGGCCGCAGATAAACCTGGTGCTCAGAATTCGAGGTGTTGTTTTTACCCATGTTACCATACGCTTTCACCAGTTTAATGTCAGGTTCTGATTCCTCCGGTGTTTTAGTGCAGTGTGCTTCTGTATTAAACAGCAGGTTTCGGTGATACACATAATCAAGATCATCAGATCAATACAAAAAACTGAAAGAACTGCAGAAAATTGTGGTTGGGAAAATTATTATTGTTTTTTAAATAAATTATTTTAATAATAACTAAACCCCCGGGGGAAAAATGTTGGTTCCAAAAAATTATTTCACAGCAAATGCATAATCAAGATTACAATAAAGATTATAACAACGGATATGAATAGCTTTTTTTTTTTACTTTTTTTAAATAACTATTATAACTATGCTCTTTTATAACATATTAACAAATACAAATATATAAATGCATATTTAACAATACTCGTATCCAAAAATATGTGCATTTATTATTCCTGTAATTGATAACTAATACTAAAGCAGGAAGGAAGGACGTGACTTGTGGCTAGGTATGGTTTCCCATTCTAGGAATTTGTGCTCTGTTCCTGTTATTAGAAGAAATTATTTCATAATTTGTAATAAAAGTTATAACAATGCATTTTAATTGTTTTTAACTAAAATGTTACCAAATATATATAAATATATATTTCTACATACACTTAAATATTCGTTCTTCTATTAAAAAAAAATGCATCTCTTATATGCATCATCAATTATAATTGAAAACTTTTTTATAAATAACCATTTTGTTTCTGTGCTTAGAAAAACTCATTTCAGAGCAAATGCATAACCCAGATTATAATAATGCGGTTTCATAGTTATGACCAAATATATGTTAATATATTCTGAAAAACACACGCTTATAATAATACTCGTATCCAAAAAATATGTGCAATTATAATTGTTGTAATTGATAACTCTAGTACTAAAACATATAAATACAAATACGCAATTATTATTAAAAAAAAAAAAATATATATATATATATATAAATAGTATAACATAAAATCAACTACAATATATCATGTACCTTATAATTAATTGTTATTATACTAAAATATTAACAATTATACACCATAATAAACTTTTTAAACATAACAAAACTAAAACAAGAACTCCAAAAAACTAACTTGACCTATCTGGCTCAGTCACCGAGTCTTTGACAGGACAATGAAAACATGGGTGGAAGGGGCGGTAGGAGTGTTTTTTTGGAAACTCTCTTGCATCTGATGTCTGTAGTCACCTTCAAACGTCTCCCGAGAGCAGGGTGGACATCTGCGACGTGAGGAATTACAGTGCTCCCGTCCAGCAGCACAGTGTTTGTTGATTTTGCTGAGCGTTTGTTCTAATCGTGGACTCTATTCTCTCAGAAAACCTCCCTGTCTAAATGCACCAAAATAGCCGACGTAAGATGCAAAATAGGCTTGCGCGGAACGAGAGATGTATTCTAGGTGTGGATGCAGATTTAAACAGCACGAGGACGAGGTATTTCGGGATTCCTGGCGTCCGTGGGCCGCTGATCTGCCACTCTTGGGTGCAGCTCACACAAACTTTGCAGGCCACCATCGGCGTCCAGCCTGGCGCGAGTGACCAGACTGCCGCCGTGCGCCGCTTGTTTTGACTCGGCCTTGTCGGGCTGCGTTTATGTCATGCTCTGGTCAGTCCTCGTGAACTCCAGTGTGTATTTGCAGCTGGATGGAGCCCAGTGTGGGCAGTGCTGAGATCTGCGTGGTCAGCGCTCTCTCGTTAGCATGCGGCGTGAGCTCACGGTCAGACAGGCAGGCAGACGCACACACACAAAACATAAACAAGCGCTGACTCAGCTCTTTACGCGCATCGTTCCTTCACTACGTAAACAAGCACACAAAATATACAGCAGGGATGCTCCTCAAGGACGGTGCTTCAGGGACGTACCATCACAAATATTTACATTCAAATGTAATGTTGATTAAAACATAACGAGAAAATAATGAACAGTAGAGTGCCATCTCTAGTTTAAGTCAGTAAGATGAATTATTTATTCAGCAAGGATGCATTACATTGATCAAAAGTGACAGTAAAGACTTTTCTAAAAGAGATTTCCATTTGAAACAAATGCTGGTTTGAACTTTGCGTTCAATAAGGAATAGTATGCCATAATCCACCCTAGGTGTGTATGACGTTTCCTTCAGCCGAATTACTGCGAGTTCACACCGGAGAGAGCGTTAAAATTCGCCCGGCCAACGACGCTGTACAGAGATTTGTGGATGCTCTTGACGCTCTGACGTAGATTGAACGCTTGTCTTGTATTTAAAGGGGCCGCAAATAAAACAAAGCTTGTGCGGACTGACCACACGGAGTGTATAAGTTAACCTCGTGAAATACATTGATTGTGAAAGTAAGAACTTTTTTGTAGTACACGTTTTCTTTTAATTAAAAGCGATTTGCTGCAGCTCTCTACAACACATATCTTCCGTTTAATCCAATATGCTTTGAATATTCTGCAGCAGTAACAGCTTTGCATGCTCTGGCGCTAAATTCAACTTGAAATTCCCGCTCATTTTTAGAAAATTCATAAAGTTAATGCACATTAGAAACTTACCAGGAACCCCAGCAATCTTGGACACCTTGGTCCATCGTTTTTATTTATTTATTTATGTCTCTATACGCCATCAAGGACACGTCGTAAATTACTGGGAAACCCGCCACAGCAATGATAAACTTCTCCTCCATTCTTCTTCTTTGTTGCTTAATGGCGACGGGCCATGGGAACTAAAAGAGTCGGAACCAAAATTTACAGGACTGCGTTTTCTGGAATCTGCTCAAGCGGTGGACTTCTAAATTCCGATTGGTTGCCGCCAAACCGCGTCATGGCTCATTACCATAAAGTTGACCTGACCTGATTTAAACTCTCCTTGACGCTCTTGCCGTCCAAGACGCACCGCTGCTTACCGCCTCTCGCCGCCGGCTCACATTGAGAATGAATGACTTCCGGCCACTTTCTCGCCGCCGGCGGTGTGAATGCACAGTGAGAACGCAACAGCCACTTGTTAGGTGTTATTTTCATGGCAGATGATTACAGCATTTCACTAGATTTGTAGTGAGATGTGTTTTTGTAAGCATATTTTCTCTGAAGCTGGAGATTTCCTTCAAAATAAAAGCTCTGCTGTCATCTCTGTCAAAATAAAAGTGCTGACATTTAGCATTTTAAATGCAATCCAAATTCAAAATATCTCTTTCAAGTGTAGAAAAGTGTAGAGTATAACGTTTTTTCAGTGATTTCCAATAATGGCTGTTATGGCCCCAATAAGTTATGAAATCTTACTAGGCTAAAACCTTGGAACAGCAGTGCACGTCATTTATGTAGAAACAAAAACAGCATGCATTAACATTGTTTTATTCTAAGTGAATACCCGTCAACATTTTTTTATTATCTAATCAACATAATACTGAATCAACCTTACTGGATAACACCAGTCAGTTTTCATCAAACACTTTCTTCAGGATTGTTTACATTATGAGCTTTTTAGTACATTTCCATGTATGCTGTTTCTACGAAGACGTCCACGTGAAACCACATGATTGTATTTACTGAGGTGTTGTTACGTGCACACGTACATGAACGACAGCTCCAGAGAACAGGTTGTTTTGTAGTGATCTTTGGTGTTTGCTAGTGAAGGCGATGCTTTCATTAAGCTTCATTAGAGTAATGAATACAGGCTTTATAGAGCGCTGTGCCTGAATATGAAAAAATGCCTCCAATTTATGAGGAGAGTGTGTGAGTCAGAATGTTTCTTTCTATAATGAGTGTGTTACATGAGAGAGTTTGTGTACGTGTGTGTGTGTGTGTGTGTTTGCCCAGTGAGAGTCAAGTACCATGTAAAACGAACGTGATTCAGTTCATAACCCTACCACTGTATTTGTGGACCGTTCTACATTCGCCATTTCTCCTGTTGTTGTTTTTTTCATCTCAAGTATCCTCATCTCTTCTTCCTCTTTCCATTAGTTCATCAGCCAGCCCATACCTCTTCCTTCACCATATACTTTCTCTTCCACTCCCTCTTTCTCTCTCTGGCAGCCCTGCGCTTAGTATTTCACACAAATCTTCCTCCACCTCCCAAGTTCTTCTCTACGATTCATCTCGCTTCCGTCATTCCCTTCCTTGTCACTTGCTCGCTATTCCTCCCCCTCATTCTCCACCTTTCTCACTCCACCCTCTTACAGGCAAGCTTCCTCTCCAAACCTCTCTCTCTAGCTGTAGTACAGCTTAGCTTTAACATCCAACTTGTTTGAGCTAATTTGTTCTAGCTACCCAGTAAGTACACAGTAAGAAATGTAATTATTTGGTGCCAAATAATCATCCAAATCATTTTTCAGGAATACTGGTGTGCAAACCGATCACTGGAAGATTAATTTTTGCTATGTTCATTTTTTGGTAGATCACAGATCTAGAAATAAGACGCTGAGCAGTTACTTTTTTCTTAATGTAAAAATAAAAAAGACAATAAACACTATTTTGTATTATTTATTCTTTCTGATTTTCACATTTTCTTATTTTTACAAAATAATCAAAACAAAATGGTATAGAATTTACTTGATGAAAAATGATTGGAAATAGCTAGTAATGTTCACAAATAAAACAAAATAAATAACAAATAAAAGTAAAACATTGAACTAGATGTGAAATTAAAGGCAGAAAATACTATTATAAAATACTAAGAAAAATACTGAAACAGTGTTTTATGGTAAAACATACCAATGCTCTTTGTTTTATTTACATTTCTTTATTTTTTTTAGAATAAATAGTAGTAGTAATGGTAGTAAGTCGTACATTTACATTTATTTATGATGCTTTTTTTAAAGTGACTTCAAAATTAGTAAGATTACAGACTAAAGTTACTAAAAAGGGAGAAAAATATTATACAAAAGCAGCATTATTAATGCAGGTTGGTAACTTTACTTAAAGCCTTTATAAAGGCTTATTACATTTATTAGGGTTATTCAATTATTCTATTTATTTATTATAATTATCTCTATATTATATTTTATATGTAATGCATTATGTCTCATCGTATAAATTATATATCTGAATTTAAAATGCATTAAAATGCAAAAAATTAATTTATTATTTGTAGTTATAGTGATTCATGAGACTGTACAATGCATCTTAAAGAGCATTACAAGGCATAGTAAATGCATCAAAATATTATAATATTAAAATATTTCTCTCCCTAATTTTGAATGGTTAATTTAACACATTTATTGTTTTCTTACACCCCAATTACTTCCTTGCTGTTTTAATTTTGCTAAAAATATATACTGCATTGATTTATCAAAGTGTTTATTACTATTATAGTATTGTATTATTAATATTATAGCAGTAGTATTGTGTTAATTCAGATCTAAGCGAAACTGTCTGAGCTGTACAGTGTTACTTGACGCCTGCAGCATTTAGCACAGCATAACCAATCTCTCTTCCTCTCTCACTAACCCTCTTCTTACAGCTGTTATCCTCTGCTACTCTCCTTATCTCACCACTTCAGTTTCTTTCTTTTCTTTTTTTTGAGGTGGATAATTATTTCTTTAACTCTCCCTTCAAGAAAGTCCATCTCACTACCTCCCTCTCCCTCTCAGTTTATCTCTCTGCACTATATATTTTATTTGAATTTGAATATCTTTCTGCTCTGACACTTCCTGACTAGGGACAGCTGCACTGTCAGTAACAGTAACAGGAGGGAGAGAGAGAGAGAGAGAAAGAGAGAGAAGGAAGGGTGTGTATATGGAGAGGTTTCTAATTCAAAGAGACATGCAGTGTTTCCGTGGCAACGTGGTTTCCATCGTTACGTTCTAGCTAAAGATGCCATTAGAGTGAAAAAATACTCCCCACACACTCACAGACACAAACACAATCTGAAACACATATATGCACACTCAAATGCTAACAGACAAATACACATACAAACCCCCTAAACAAAAATGAAGGGAGATAAACACGAAGCAATCCAAAACGGCACATTTCTGAAGAAAATGATGGTGTTTGCCAATATAAATCTGGCCAACATGATGCCAGGCTCTAATGGGCGGTTGCCAGGGCATTGCTATGTGATTTGTAGTGTTCAGGGAGGTTGCTTACTTGCCCAAGCCCCTATGATATTCTGGATGCTCTTTCAGTGTAGGGCCATACAGTATGAAATCAGTTTTATTTTTCCCAAATCCCTTTTTTAATTTTATGTTCTTAATTAAATTTTAATGGTTAAATTCAATATTATTCATTAAATAGCATGCCCACTTAAATTAAATCATGAAACTTTACATATAAACCGTAATTTAATTTTATAGATTAAGCATTTTATTTTATTTTTTTATTTAACCAAATTCAGTTTTCTACTAATTTTCTGAATTCAACTGTAACATTTTCATTAAACATTAATTTAATTAGTATTTATGTGTTGTGCATTTCACCTAAATAAATTCTGGTAAATATTTACTGGTAAATATACCTTTAAAATAAAGTTTTAATTCTAATTTTATTACTGTAACAGAAGTAGCAAATTAGAATAACTAATATTTCTGTTACAGTTTCTTCATGTTAAACCAATCTTTTATTTTGACAAGTTGCTGTGAAGACTTTAAGAAACATAGGACTATTTTTTGACTCATCTTTCCAAAACTTGGCAAAGATCATATGACCCTCTCAGTGTAAGACTGCACTTAAACGTAACAAATTAAAATGATAATTTACCCAAAATTAAGATTCTGACATGTCTGTCTAAAAAAACCAAACAAATAAACAAAATAAAACATGAAATTAAAGAATATCTATTTTTATTTGGGTTGGTAATATCTTTTGTGTTCCACAGAAAAAAGTAAATGCGTACACATTAAGGCAGACATGAAGATGAGTAAGTGATTGAAAATTCAGCTGGCACAAAACAGATTCCCATAATGCGTGTTGCTGACAGCAGTATAGATAAATTCCATATTTATAGGGTCTGTTCTTGAATGCTGCACTGGCATGTATGACCTTAGCGTTGGGTTGACCACAGCAGTGCCTCTGCATGCATTCATATCGTGCTTTTATGCATATATGAATATAATTCAGAAGGAACAAAGCTCATGTGAAATCAACAGCTGAGATACGGTTATGTCATTTATCACGCCACTGTCCCTCAGCCAACACAACGACAAGTTCCCACGCCTAACATCCTTATCCAGGCGAGCCTGTGCGGTGGGTCTTTACAACTGTGCTGTCAATTACAGTTCTACTACGCTGCGTGCATGCAGTGCAGTTTGTAGATTAATAAAGAAAAAGGGGTACGTTTCTGCAGTTCCTGACTTAAAAATGGGGATAGATAGATAGACAGACAGACAGACAGACAGACAGACAGACAGACAGACAGACAGACAGATAGATAGATAGATAGATGTATAACATCCTGAATTGGAGCTGAAATTACTAGTGTTTTTTTCATACTTCTGATTCCATTTTATAAAAGCAAACTGCTTCATGCTGTGCCTAATAACAGCCATTAACTGTGGTATAAAACACTGTAATGCACTGCATCTCATGGATTTTTGATTTATTATATACTTTTGCATGTGTGTGTGCAATAAACAAGAATATGTTTTGGGGCTTACTTTATTGCTGTTAAGTGTGTTGTTTTGTTTGGTCTAATTGCATGTTCTGTGTGTTTGTGTGTGTGTGTGTGTGTGTGTGAGAGAGAGAGAGAGAGAATGTTAGTCTCTGGTGGTGAAACTGAAGTGTTATTCTGTCAGTGCCAGACTGTGTGTGTGTGTGTCCGTGTGTGAGATGAGAGAACTGTCTGTCCAATTAAGCAGCTGCCTCTCTCTCACCCTGAACAAAAGAGCACAGAGTTAAATGGTGACACACACACACACTTTGACAGAAGCACTTTGATCTTACAGTGCCCTAACAAACACAAACAAACAGAGTCAGAAACTGACAGGACCTTTCAAAACTAAAGTCATTCCACATTTGTATTTCAGATTTGTGTAAAGTATCTGGTGTGATTGTCACAATGACAAAAATCACACTCACAACCTGATGTGATCTTTATATCGCAGAAAGGTAGAGCACACACCCACACACACACACACACATGCGCGTGCGCCCAACAGACCTTGTGATCTTTGGCAAGCCTGGTGTCTTCATATTTCCCCCTTTGATCTCTCAGACACTCTCACACTTGGACTCCTGTGATCTCTGAGGAGAGCCTTACACACACACACAAAGGACGGCACTGTAGCACTTCCAAGTGACATCAAGAAGCACCAAATGATAAAAAAGAGAATGAGTTAGACAAGAGAGAGAGGTTCTGCATTATCTATGCATTCATGGTGCTTTTGTATAATAAGGGTGAATAAAGAATTCCATGAGTCTGTCAACTACAAAGGACCAGAAGAGAAGAGAAGAGAAGAGAAGAGAAGAGAAGAGAAGAGAAGAGAAGAGAAGAGAAGAGAAGAGAAGAGAAGAGAGAAATTATGATATGTTATATAATACAATATGATGCAAGAAGAGAAGAAAAGAGACGAAAAGAGAGAAGGTGAGACAATACACAAAAACTGGACAAGAGAGAAGGCAAGCTGAGAGGAGACATAAGGAGCCAGTCAAGATGAGAAAAATAAGTGAAGGAAACAAGATGAGACATGAACAGGTTGAAAAATGAGTGCAGACAAAATGACACAAGACATAAACAGAAGAGACACAGTAAGAGACGAAGAGAAGTACAGTATATCAAAAAAGCAAGAAAGTTGAGACAAAACAAGATAAAGTGGACAAGACAAATAAGACAGAGCAAACAGAAGAGACAATGTGAGACAAGAAGGAGACGAGATGGATTCTTAAAGCAAAAAGATGAGAAAAAGAGCAAAAAAGACCAGCATAAATGACTTCAGAAGCGAAGACACAATTCAAAGAACAGTGTAATATGAGTCTGGCTGAACAGTTTAGAATCAGACCCATTTTTTAAATCCTTATGCCGTCCCCTGTTTTTAAAAAAGGTTTCTGTTCCTTGAGTCATTGGACTAAACATTCATAAATGCTGTGAGGAGATCCAGCAGAAAGAGGAAAAAATCTAAATTAAGAAAATCATTCAGGAGGCAGAGAGAGAGCCTGCGTGAGCTCTGTTGAGGCGCTGCTCAGCACCTGATTGCAGCACAGGGTTTTTGTGAGACTTCCAGGCTTTATCTCCATAAAACTGATCGGCAGAACACTATAGCCTAGCAAACCCCAGTGTGTGTGCTTGTTTGTCTGTGTATCTGTGCGCTCTCGCTTACAGCACGCACAAGTCTAACACCACCAGCCCGTCTGAGGATTAGACCCAAGCTCACTACCAACGGTCCATACGTGCACATCCACACTCGCCTCTAATACAGCCGAGCTGACACCACGGGATGAATAAATAACCCGCTCGTCCATTTTTGCCTTCACCTCTCAGTGCTCACAAGCACTTATTGCTCCCCACCGCAACAGCTGGGAAACAATGATGACGGTTTAATACCAGGGGCTTATGGACAGGATCTAATCAACAGCCTAATCACAGAAAACAATAGCGCCGTCTCTATCTCCCAAATGCAGAATATGTATTCGGGCCGAAAGACAATGCATTTGACTGGCTACACAGTCCAAAATACTGACTTTATTAGCCTACTGTATGTTGGAGACAACATAGGAAAAAGTATTTGTGTGTGCAATTTAAATTGTTGCACAATAGCGGAACAATTCCAACTACTAAATTCTAGCGTTCCGGGTTCAAGTTATCTGTAATTACACATTTGTGGCGTATTTAGATAACAACAGAAATGAATTCGGACTCGCACCTCAAAACAAGACAGCAATGAGGCTACAGTAAGGTAGTTCCAATGGAATGCACGGGGCAAACTTGTTAAACTTTACAAAAAAAAGTCAACTTTACAAAACGTTGAATGTCTGTGAGTTTTTGCAGTGTCTTCTGCTCCGTTGACACTATTCAGGGTCTGTTCGGTTTAGTGAACCCGCGCACAAGAAGAAAAGTGCAAGCGATGAAAGTGAGCGAATGATGAAGTCAAGACCGCACACAGAAGGCTGTTCGAATCTTACAGCTTTATTTATAAAACAACACGACCGTTTGGAATGAAGAATGTCAAGACTAAGTGATCCACATGATTTAACAAAATTGTAGGTAATTTGGATTGTCCAGTTTTTATGAAGTTTCGTTTTGGCCCAGATGTAGTAAATGCAAGGCAACAGATTCAAATTTTGTTGCTAGTTTTTTGTATAGACCGTAAAAAACATGGACGTAGTGTCCGTGGCGTCACCCGTAGGTTTCTGAAAAGAGTGTTTTTGCTCAAAGTAGGCGGAGCCGACTGTCGCCATGTTGGAATCGCGTCACTCTCGGATTATCGAAAATGGGCAAAGAGGCGGGAGCTGGTTGATAAAAACACGCCCCCCTAGTTCGACGGTGATGACAGCAGCGCCAATCCACCTGTCACTCAAGTTGTCGCGCCCTTAATTATGAAAAACTGCAAGGCTTAATATAATTTTTTTTTTTTTCACCCCCCTCAAAGTTGTCATGAAGGGGAAAAATAGCTATATAGACTAAAATCATTTTTGAACCAGGCTGAAAACATGTTTTTATCTGCTGTCAATTTGGGCATTTTGAAATAGGGAGTCTATGCCTCTAGCGGCCAGTCGATGAGCTTTTAAGTGACTGCCGTGTTGGTTTCACGAGAGTTTTGATGTTTTGTTTTGATGTTTGCTGTGTCGCTGATTTAAGGCCTGTTCACTCCAAGCACGATAACTATAAAGGTAACAAGTGTACACACATCTGCCACATTAAATTCTCAAGTTCGTGAGAACAGGCTGCATTCTGATCGGCCGTCAATATTTGTATCGTTCATCAGCTGGAAAAAATCGTTCTCAAAATGATTCTAACTATATCGTTTCTCTATGCCTTTATCGTTATAGTTGTGGTGTGGATGCTGCTATTCTTTAACATTGAGAACTATATCTTTACTGTTATCGGTATCTTTATCGTTATCATCTTTTGTATAAAAATATCCAATCTCATTTTTGTAGTTTTTATATTCAACAACGAAGGCTGAGACTGACACTGAGGGTTAAAAATAATGTTTAACTTTTATTATGCACCACACTGTACAATTCCCTCCACTTCACCCATGTAAAGCCTCCCATCTGAGCCAAGATCTTTGAAGAGTGTGTATTTAAGGTGCTCTTAGTCTGACTGCAACCTCTGAAGCTTGCTTTGCCCTTTCAATAACTCACAACCTTTGTTCCAATTCACAGGGTCCCTATGTAGTGCTTACTGCTCCCTTTACTGACCAGTTCACTTCACTCAACAAAAATGCCTCAATTGGCACCCTGCAACATCAGCAAACAATGAAATGCGCAGATTAGTCTTCGATTGGTCTAAAATATAAATATATATAGCCATACTTTGAAATGTGCCTCCATACATGCCTTCCTGTATATTAAATATATCAAAATGCATAAATTCATGCGTGCATGTGAATATATATTAAATCATAATAAAAAGTATGTAGTATTTTATCAGTACTTTTAGTATTTTTATACTATATATAATTTAATTTATACAGTTTATTTATTGTATTTAATCATAATGCATCCATATCTGAATCTAAATTTATATGCAGAGCAATTGAAACATTCCTATTCTGAATCTCCTCTTCTGCCTTTTTCCGACTTCCTCGTTGTCTTTCTCTCCCGCGTTTCTTCCACATATATATAGAAATGTATGTAGCAGAGGTTGCCATGCCAACCAATGCAGCCCACAGACTGTGTTTGGGGTTGGGGTGGGGTAGAGAAAGACAGAAAGAGAGATAGAGCATGTAAAAGTAATTATTAAGAAAAAGACAGGGTTGAAAACACTCCTCAATCCCCTCTATTTAACCACCACCTCCTGTGGCATGTCACACATCTCTCTCGTTCGTTCACATGCATGCTTTCACTGCCCCATCTGTGCTCGGGCTCTTTTATATTCCCTCCTTTAGCATCGAAATGTCTTGTAGCACTTTTATTTCACCCTCTTCATCTTTCTGTTATCGTCCCCTAATGCTGCATCTCTCCAAAAGTCATGTTTCTTCTGTTTCAATCTGCTCTTTGTCTTTTTGAATGCCTCCATTTAGATGTAAGCGTGTTGTAACTGCATGTTGAGTGCCTTCCTCTTCCTCTGTTTCACACCCACGTGTTTCATTTTAAAACAGTCCCCTCTTCCTTCCCTCTCTCTCTCCCACTCTAGTCCTTTTCTACCTCCCTCCCCAGCTGTCATTCATCCTTCCTTCTCTCCATCCATTCTTGCTTTTCTCCAGTAGCATTCACTCATTCGGCAGCCGCTTAATCAGTGTTTTCTTGCATTCAGTCTTAGAGACCATCTAAAGAAATGCTTTGAACGCTGCGTTTGATGCTTCTGGAAATTTGTTGGTCTTTGAACACGCTGAAAAACTGGGATTCAAACCTAGAAATACCTAGAAATGAATGAGCCGATGTTCTTTTGATTGCTCTGGATTTATTCTGGAGTACGTGTTTATCAGATTTTGCTCAGTATTGTGATGTAAATGCAGATCAAGCGCTGCTGTCATTATAGCAAAAAGGAGACAAAAACTAAAGCATTCGCAAATTATTCAAATTAGAATCACAATAATATTATTTCTGGCAAAAAAATTTATTCCGTTAAGATGCATTGCCTTTATCAAAAGTGACAGTAAGGGAAAAAAAATATTTCCAATAAAAGCTGTTTTTTCATTTCTATTCATAAAAGAAATCAAAAGAAAAAGAAAATGTTTCTTGAGCGGTAAATGGCATATTTAAATGTTTTCTGAAGTATCATGTGACACTGAAGACTGGAGTAATGATGTTGAAAATTATTTTTAAATTATTAATCACAGGAATAAATTTCACTTTGAAATATATCCTATACTTGTAATAATAGATCACAATATGTCTGTTTTATTGTTGTTGTTTTTTTGTTTGTTTGTTTTTGTTTCTTTTAAATAAATGCATTCTTATTAAAAGGATTCTTTTAACCAATCTTACCTCAACCTCAAACATTTGAACAGTGAATTATTAGTATTATAAATAAAAATACAAATAAAAACCAAAAATATTATTTTATTTATAAATCTGTAATTATTTATAATATCAACGAGGAAAGCAATTAATTAAATTTTATTTTTAATTTAATTAAATTTTAATTTCGTTTCTTGTACTATTTTCTTCTAGATGTAAACGATGAGTCAGAGTCACTGGATGTGATGTAGACGTAAACTGTAGTGCTTCTCTACATTCTCTACATGTGTCATAACTACTGTATTCATGGCACTGTGTGACACCACATCTTTTTAAGCAGTGAGAAACAGCACACTGAAACATGGGTCACAAGTGTTCGCTCTCAAGGTGCAAATGTGAGAGTGTTGCACGGCTTCCCCTGCGATGCTGACAGAGCAACAGGCTTTCAATCAATAACCGACACTTCTGAAGTGTTTGTGTGTAACAAGGGTTTTTACGACAGAGCATCTAGATTTATGAAGAGGGCTCGTATCAGTCTGACACTGATAGTGTAGGCTTTAAAAAGACTATCCATTTGTGAGGCCACCACTGAAAATACTTACATTTTTTGCATTTATTTAATAAAGTCAGGATTTTTTTTCTTTTTCTTAAAAAACCATAAGTAAAATGTTGAAATTGAAAATGAACATTAATTTTAAATGTAAAAATTTTGCATTGCATCCCTTAAACAGCTATGGATCGTCTGCAGTGAATGAGTGCCATCAAAATGTCCAGAGTCCAAACAGCTGATAAAAACATCGCAATAATTAACAAAAAAAACCACATGACTCCAGTCCATCAATGGAAGTCTTGTGAAAAGTGAAAAGCTGTATGTTTATAAGAAACAAATTCATCATGGTTTAAGATATTAGTCCTCCGGTGAAAAAGTCACCTCGTCTAAATCAGGAGAGAAAAATGCAGAGATTAAGCACCATTTACAAGTGCAAACACCCCTTGTGGATTGTGATGGGGTAAGAAAATAGAAGATGGATTTTTTTCACTTGATGTTTTATCAGCTGTTTTGGACTTTCATTCTAATAGCACCCATTAACTGCAGAGGATCCATTGGTGAGTAAATCTGTGAGCTCATCTACATCTTGCACGGCCTGAAGATGAGTAAATTTATTTGCTTATTTGATTAGTGGAAAATATTTTAAGCAATCTGATATATTATATTTCTGATTCACTGACTTTCTTTTAAAATTAAATGGTTAGGTAACACTTTATTTTACGGTTACACCCAGTGTTTGAATTGTGTCAAAGCTCTTGGGGGGCCCCCCTATCCAGAATAAATGAATGCCTTTAAACTGCAGTTACAAATGAAATAAAAAACCACTAGAAGGTGGCAGAAAGTCGTTGTTATTAAGTGAGTCGTTGCAATTGAACCAAATTATCTAAACAATTGATTCCATAGACTGTAAGGATTGATTCATTCAGAAACATTACACTGTCGTGTTGCTCAGAGATGCGCAGGCTGTGTTTGTGAACTTTTTTTTTTTTTTTTTGCCAAATATTGCAAAAATAGGCAATATGGTGTCTAAAAAATAAGTCTATTAACTTATTGTTTATTAAACTGTTGTATAAAATCAATCAAATTTGTGCTTTTTGCAAAAAAACAAAAAATTGACCCCCATCTTTTTTCCTATTCATTTTCCATTGATTTCCAAGTAATAAAATAAAATGCATTGGGTTAGTTGTATCCCAGATGCGGACTCATAAAACCCGCTGTGTGGTGAATCAATGTTGCAGAATAACAAATGATCACAAATGCAAAGATGCATTCATGCAGATTCAAAACACTAACAGATTAAATAAAACACCAAAAAAAGTAGACAGATGTGGCATATAAAAACATTGCAGCCGCTAATGACTAAAAATGCAAATGCAGAAGCGAAAGCACTATGCTCTCTCTCTCTCTCAAAAAGCAGACGTGAGCGAATGTGTTGCATGAACCGGCCAGGCAGGTGCATCTGATGAGTGGTTTGACAACACACTCCCTGTCTAAACTGCCCCAGCTAAATACGACATGCACATCTAATGCTTCCGTGTGCCAGCACATTTCCATTAAGCATGAAATTAGCAGTGCTACTGCGCTCGTTAAGTATCCCAGCGCTCCTATGACTCCCGATTAACATTGGGTAAAGCACACAGAACAGATAAGCCAGCGCATCGCTCGCCTAGAGTTAGTAGGAGCGGATGGACTCAAGGACTGTCAAGGGGTAAAGTCACAGAATTAGAAACAAGTCCTGATATTCCTCATAATGGCCTATGAACTTACACTAGATGGTTTCCCTTTTGTCATTTCTGCATGCATATAATGTAAATCTAAAGATCTCCATCCACTCCACTGCTCTTGGGAAGGAAAAAAAGAGTCATAAAACCAAGATAACAGTGCGTTTATGTATGTGTGGTTGGATGGAAAGGCATCGAGCATGGTAAAATGTTTCCGCTAATTCAATTAGCCCCTTATCGAGCTCCTCAGTGGCTTATGAGAGGATGTGGCGTGTTTTAACAACCCTACACCAACACTAAAAAGAGCTCCTCTTCTTGTAACAGCCTGCAGATATGGTAAAAAATAGATCTAGAACAAAGAGATTGCTGACAGACGAGTTGTACATTCCCAACGCATTTAAACAGGATCTATGTACATCTAAAATTAACGGGGGACATGAAAATCACACTATTAAAAAGTTAGTCATTGTCATTTTCCGAGTCGAAGTCAACTGGAGTCCACTTTAGCACACATGGCCTACTTTGGGTCACACTACTTTATCATGGGAAAATCATGGGTCATTTGGCAATTAATTTCGGTTGATTTATTATGTTGCAAATCTAAACTAACAATTAAATTATAAAAATCACAAATATAATACAACAAGTCTAGCTTGATTGTTAGCAGTGCTATTTTAGAATTATATG
>JAUCMU010000140.1:0-20847 GCA_032275025.1 Enteromius treurensis
AGTGTCTGTGTGAATGTTTGAACACAATGATTATTGGTGGAATGGGCTGTGAGGTAAGGGGCACCAGGTAAAATCTCACCTAGGGCAGCAAATTGGCCAGGGTCGGCCCTGCTCATCATGGTGTGATTGCATCAGTTGTTAATGCTTGCTTATATAAGCTCGGTTGTCCCCCCTTACTTCGTCTTGTGTTCCAGTTGCATATCTGAGTGAGCACTTAATCTTGTTTCCTGTGGTATTGTCTCTGAATTTCCTGCCTGCTTTGTCAAGGCCGCAGACGCCTTCTCAAACTCACTGCTTGTCATGTAATGACCGTGGAGGTCATCCTGAACTCAATGCCTGTCCTCTTATTGTCACAGAAGAAATTTATAATTTCTCCGTGCTCTGTTACAGTTTTGCCTAAATTACTGTGGTTCCCAACTAAGGCAAACACTGACCTCGATAATAGTAATTTCAAATGAAGCACAATAAGACTACATCTAAACCTCTGTTAATTCTCAATAAGAGCTTTTCTAGACATCTGACAGAAATAAAGTCGGTCTGGTTAGTAATGCGTGAACCTGGTAATGCTGTTTGTGGAGTTGTTTTATCTTCCTCTGCTGAAATATTGAGAGATTTTTTCAGCCTGTGTGTATTTTTTCAAGTCAATTGTTGAGTGCAAGCAAGATGTTGAAAATACATCACACTTTTAACAAGTCCTTCCAGAATTTCAAAAACCCATCTGGATATCTGGGTTTGTAAAATTGGATTTTCGCTGATAGGCTCAACAGACAAAATACAAAAAATGCAAATACGATACAGTAGTGTCACGGTTCGGTATGTTTTCAATACGGCACAAATACAATAAAAAAAAGAATTTCTTAGATTTTTTTCCCCACATTTTTATTTATTAAAACTAACATAATATGACCTTGTTTTTCCCCCCTTTTCTTTTACTTTAAACAACAATGGAGCCATACTTCACTTAACTTCTGGGGTTTCTTCTTAGCAGCAAATAAAGAAATGTCAGCCTTGGATGGTATTAATTGATTAATTAAAACTTAATAGAAAGTAGATTTGAGCCATTTCAAATCGTGCAAGCTGAGCGTCCCGTGTTCATACACCATGCACGCCATCCACTGACATCCAGGGCACCGTTTCTTCCTGAGGGACAATCCGCGTGAGGGGAGATGACAGGGGAGAGATCCACAATTTAATTTCATGGTGTATGTGTCACCAAAGGCTTAGGGGTCGTTCACTTGCAGCACACAAGCTCTTCATTTTCAACAGAGCCGCGCAGTTTAGAATTCAAAGCAGAAATGATTTTATAACTGACAACTCTTTCATGGTTGCCTAGTAACAGCAGACGCTACAGACGCGCGAGCGCGAAGCGCTTTGAAATTGTTGGAGGAACCGATGCGCCTCGGGTTTTCACTCGTTTTTAGACGCTTCGTGAACGTACCCTTATGTTACATTTAATGCTAAAGTATCGTTAACGCCAATACAAACATTATTTTAGTGTGTTAGAGCAGAAAGATGCAGCTCTGGTTAAACAGCTGGATGTTGGGTTGAAACGTTACCTGAACGCCGCGGGTGATAGTTTGTAATGTGTGTGTTTCTGGTTCTCGTCTGTTTGGGGGCGGAAGGTGCAGACGCGGGTTCCCTGTCCCGTCGTTTACGCTGCCTTGTTGAGTGTAGCACTGAAAACATTATATTTTACACACTTTATTCTCTCTCTTTCTTTTCTGAATCGTCTGAAAAGCCTCGCACCGAACGGTTCAATAGAATACGACGTATGTTACACCCCTACTATTTACATATCATTCATTTAAAAATATATTGACTTTTTTTCTTGGATTTAAGCATATGTGTGTATTTTATATATATATATATATATATAAACACATTATAAATATACACAGTACAAATACATGTATCATGTACACATGTTTACGGTTGCCTTTTAAAGCATGAAACTTTTAGTTTGATGGAAAACCACATCAGGATCTGCTCTTTTATTTATAAGTGCTTCTCAATGCAAGTTCAGAAAGATTTTTGGCATTATGGTACCCAAATATACATTATAAGAAACACAAATGCATGCTGATACTGAAAAAGCATTTACTGTGAACGAAGAGGATGAAAACACAGGATCATGAGCGCTCATGATTCACTCTGAAACACACAGCACATATATTGATTCAATTTAGGGATGTACGCACAAGACCTTTTCAATACTCGCCCGATACAATACTTTTATTTTTAGTATTTGCCGATACAGAGACCAATACTTTCATTGCATTTGTACATTTTTATAAATATTGGATACAGGAAATACATTACGTTTATAGCAAATGGCCGTGTAAATTCTCTTATATTTATGATTTAGTTTTAAACCAAATGAGCGAGCATCAAAGCTCACACAACAGAAGTGTGCTCTCTCTCTCTCTCTCTCATTTATTAAGTTAAGGTTTGCATTGGTTTACTCACTTGTTTTGGACATATCCGACTGAACTACAAACTTTCCAGTGATGTCTCTAAGAAAGGGACACTCACTCGACAAGCTCTGAGCGTATTTTTATGAGTGCATGAGATACCAATATCAGTATCGGTCCAACCCTAATTAAATTCAATCACAGCCTTTGTGGCTGTGAGCACTGAGCCGTATGGCAGTTTTGGTTTTATTTCGATTAGTAATGCAACCATACCTGTGGGATGATTAAACAGATCAAAACACAAACTGAAAGGTGAAAGGACTCGAGTCATATTTTAGAGTCCAGAAGTTCACAGACACCAGCAGGACTTTTTCTTTCTGTAAACGATGAATTACACGAATCAAATTCTGCACATTTAAATTGGCCTATTCATGTAAACACCAAAAGCGTGAATCCAGTGCCAGCTCGAATCCAAAGCTGCAGTGCACAACATCTGCGTGAGAATCATTCCCAGATCAACAAACAGCAGTTGTGTTTCCACAAACACGTCCCACAGCTCCACTGCAGTCCTGTCCAGTTCATTTCTGCTCTGCCCACCTTTATAAACGGCTGAGGCCTGAGAAACACACACACACTCCACTGACCGTAACAAATAAACACACCGTCTGCTAAAACACGAGATTCAGCAGCAGGAGGAGCTGCGGTTCTGTTCTGTCTGTCCTGGCTTTGACTGGCCGCCAGCGTCTGGATCGGGCCACTGTCACGGCCACAACACACACACTCTGTCACATATATACACACACACTCCCTGCACGCAACTAACCTTTTTTAAACTTTCAACAAGTTTAAAAGCCACGATCTTGTACAAGATACACAAAGATTCTACGAAATGTTTTTCAGATTCATGAGAACTTCAACAAAACCAACAATGGACTCCACAGACGTCCACTGTACGTACAAAAAACCTGTTTCTGTTCTGCAGAAGAAAGAAATCATATTAAAAAAGTAAGTAATGATTTATATTCATAATTATGATTCTGGGATGAACATTTTAGGATTTGATGACTTTCAGTGTAGCGCTTCAGTTATTTATTATTCCTATAGTTAATTTTTTTAATATTTTCAGTTTTCATTTTAAGAATTTGTTTCAGTCCTTGTTATGTTTCTATTATTTTATTACTTTTTATTCCATTTTTTATTTTGTTTCAATAACTTTAATAACACATTTTAATTCAGTTGGTTGCCAACGCAACATTTCAAATTCAAATATTTGATCTGATATTTATTTATTTTTTAATTATTCTCGTTGTAGTCAATGCCTACAGCACTGGAGTAGATGCTGTATCTATCTTTTTATGAATGAGAATGAGGCTGTGTGGGACAGATGTGATCTTTCGCAACGAGTGTTTATCAGAGCCCTCTGTCAGCAGGAATTGCTTTGAAAAAACACATTTTCAATGTTGCGTCAGCAGAACAATCGTGAGCAAAGATGAAATCAGTTGGACAGACCTTTAACCCTCCGCCTCGTTAACATTCCCAAGAAATTAAATGAGACCGAGACAAAGGCCTTTCATTTGACCATAATTAAATCCGTTCCACCAGAGAAAATGCTTCTCTTTGTATTAACATTGCATCAAACACCTGAGCAGAATAAACAAAGATTAAAATTGAAGAGTTGATCAAAGAGTAGTAATGAATTTAAATGCATAGTGTGTGATGTGCTCACTGCTGAGATATATATATATGTATATATAAATTAAAAAAAACAATAAATCCTTTTAAAGTACAGATTTATAGCACTATCTATTGGTGACAAGAATAACCAGAACACAGCCTGAGCAACAGGTGTTCAGAACCCGGGAAAAAACACAAAACCATCAGACAAAGTCAGCAGCGCCACCTTATGTTCAAAATAGGAAGAGGTATAAAAAAAAAACAAGTCTGCTCTGGCAATATATTCATCCAGATTTCATTCTGATTCAAAGATTTAATTCTTTTTAAAAGGCAGAGTTAGAGTTATACATACCCCAGGCTCACAGATGAGGCTTTAGCTAGTCCTAGACCAAAGCGTAAATCTGAGCTGTTTCAACTAAAAGAAGCTTAAATAAAAATGACTTAAATGTCCTAATTGAACTATGGCCTAATCCTGGGCCCGGAAGGACTTATATGCTACTTTAATCTTGCATTTGAAATCAAACTGTTGTTTGCTTATTAAATTCACACCATAAAATTAATATATAAATATAATCTCTATAAATAAATTTAATCTATTTATTAACAATTGCAACTGAAAACCTCTCTGTTCTCCAAAATCTAGTCAAGCGGTCCAGGACTTCAGTAAAACTAGAACTAAACCTATGAAAACATTTAACTGAAATAAAAGCTGATATAAAAGAAATATTTGATGAAAAACCTTAACGTATTTCAGTTATGTCAATTTCTAATTTTCATTTAAATCCTTTCAAAATGACTTGCTGGAAATAAAATAAATAAAACCTGAAACTGAACTAAAACTTAAATGTAGAAGAAGAAGAAAAAAATCACATAAAGCACATAAAATGACTGAAATGTAGAAAAATTATACTAAATTCAAATACAAACGTAAAAGCTAATTCAAAATATGAATATAATCTATAACATTAGATACACAATAATACTAAGAAAACACTAAACTGCAAGAAAGTAATGCAAAAATGTGTTGTGACTGTCATAGCAAGTAAAACACATTAATAAAATAAAACAAACGTTTAACTGAAATAAAAGCAGATTCAAAATAAATATTAGAAAGGAAATCCTAAACTTATTTCAGTTTGAATTTAGATACTTTACATTTTTTTCTTACTGGAAATAAAATAAATAAAGCTAAAAAGGAACACTGTGTAGTGAAAGTGAGTTGTAACACTTGGTTACCTGTATTCCAGAGGTGGTGAAATAGGGAATCTCAAACTTCACACTGATTGGTGGTTTTCCCTCCTTGTCCTCTGCCTCGACGCTGGGTAGCCCGAAATGAGCCCTCATCAGGTACTCCTTACCTCCCTGAAACACACACACACACACACAACATCTCTCTTTAGCTGACTGAGTTCTCATCATGAACGTACAGTATCACAGCGCTGAGCTGGTTTCTTACAGGGAAAGATTTGATGGACCAAACAATCTCGCTGTTCTCCGGGACCCACTTCACGCTGCCCACCGTGGTCTTAAACTTGGGCGAGTCTGCGTCGGTCGGGACCGGAATATGAATCTCCACGTTGTTGGCAGTGGAGCGCCGCTTAAACTGAGACTTCGCCTACGGCAAAACAGAGGAGACATGATGTAGACACACCATAAACCACTGGTACTCGCTCACACAGATGAAGGTGTTCTCACTTTGATCATGTACTCGATTCTGCTGTGTGAATGCTTCTCAATCACAGACTCGATCCAGATCAGCGGCTTCACCTGTTCACACAGAAACCCCACAGCATTACTTGGATACTATTATAGCCTTTTATTCATCTTTTGAATGATGAAATATTCTAAATTTATTGTTTTCATTTATATTTATAATTCATTCAAATGATATATTTTGTTCAATATTTAATCATCTTATGTAGGCTTTATCTATTAGTTTTTGTTATGTATTCAATTGTTTTAATTACAATTATATTAATAAACAAATATAAATATAACGTTTTCAGTATTATATTTACATTATGTTACAATATGTAAGTATATTTATAAATGTATTGTATATTATATTTTTTATTTTTTATTATTATTTTTTTTTTACATAGCTTTGGTAAACCATATTAATCTGGAATGATTATTTCATGAATTGAAGTCATGAGCATGAGTTCAGACACTCACGTGGGTGTTGAGGCGGTAGGACATCAGCTCAAACTCTCCGTCCGGAGGGATGAAGGAGATTGTTCGATCGTTCTCAAATCGAGACAGACGCACACACTGATGAAACTTCACGTCCTCCAGCTCCACTGACTTACTCTTACCACCTGAAGAAGAGAGATAGGATTCAACAAAAGACTAAAACACACACACCTCAGCAGTACTCCAGATGAGCTCAAAGCAAGCACACATGAAATAGAGGTTCTTTTAGCGTGTGACAGAAGAATTGAGTAAATAGACTCACGGCCGGTGTTCTCAAACAGAACCTTGTCATTCAGACCCAAACGCAGCTCCGGCATTCCTGAGAGGAACACTCTCATCTTAATAGAGCCGACGATCTCACTGCGAAGGACATTACCGTTTGCACTGACCTGGAGGAAAAGGAAACAGCAGCACATCAAACACTTCAGTTACAATTACAGACACACTAACACAATCAATCAATAAAAATTAATTAATAAATAAATGAACTTAGCAGAGTAAAAAAATGTTATAATTTAATTTATTTATAAATTCATGTAAAAAAAGATTAAACTTAATTCAAAATACTAATATAGTAATAAATAAATATATTTCATCTCGTCCAAATTTTGAACTACCTGTTTCATAATGAACAAATTGAATCAAAAATCATAATCGCTATTATTTTGGTGAAAACTGAGATATTCGTTGACTTGCACTTATTACTTTAAAAGTAATATCCTTCAGCTTTTATTAAATAGAATTGAACATCACCTATCCCAAAACACACTCATGCATTTTGTTTCATTGTTTAATACTTATTCAGTTTGATAAAGAAATATCATTAACTAAAACTTTTTTATCTTTTTTATTTTTCATTTGAATGAAATTTCTATTTAGCATTTTGAATTATATATAAATGATTAATATATTTGAACTAAACGTTTTTAAACAAACATATACATTTAATCAAAATAATGAATTTTTATAAATACATTTGATCAAAATAAACATTTCGTGCGCTTCCACAGCCTGCTGACAACTACTAAACATTCATTCACTACATTACACCACACAAAGAGTGCTAAAAGTCTTGTTTTCACCATCGTTAGAAGCCAAACTATTAGCTAATTTGATTGCGAAGCCTCCCTTTCATAAGAACAGCAGGTTGATCTCCTCTCACAACACATGGATGTGACCGTGTCCTGTTTGTTATGATGGGTTCCTGTGTTTATTCGAAGCACGTCTGCAGACGTCTAAGAAACGTGCTGCTTCTAAAAACATACCAGGAGGTTGACAGACTCGATGACGTCCAGGAAAACCTCGTTCTTCCTGTACTTGATGCCCTCTGACCTCCAGGAGACGGCGTTGGTGACCGTGGCGGGGGGCCGCGGAGCGCCTGTGTCCAGCTTGTGACCTTCCTGTGTGATGTACCTGTGAGAAATTAAATACCTTCCATCAGTTCAAGCCAGGTCAGAGAAAGGCCTGGAGGTTATTTTAGCGCTGCCTCGTATAAAACACAACAATGTTCAACTGTTCAAAGGAAATCAAGCATGGTCTCACTCCTGAAGGATCTTGCTGTCAGTAGTTTGCGGGTATCCAAAGTCCATCAGTTCATCCAGCAGCTCGTAGATTATGACAAAGTTATCTCTGATACTCTCCTCCTCCAGTTCCTTAAAGTATTCAGAGAAAACCTGGAAGAAAAAGACATCAAATACCTGTTAGAACAAGGCAAGTAGGGATGGGACTCGTGTGAATTTGATCAATTCCAAATGATCACCTCAGATTCTTAACTATTCCAATGTGGTTAATTATTATTATTTTTATTTAATATTACATGGAATTGCTGCTGAATACCATGAATCAACATCATGAGATTGTTCTCTCACAATTCTAAAGAACAAAATGACTCATTTAAGATTTACGTGTTTCATTAGTGGATGAATCGCTGTTTTTGAACGAATCTCTTGAATGAATGATTCAAAGACAATTACATGATATCTTAACTGATTAGTTATGGTCCAGTAAGACAAGTTTCCTGATGTGTAACATACCTGAACAATTTTGTAGAGGAAGGAGAAGACCAGGGAGACGCAAGCATTCTTCTTAGATGTTGCAACAACTGTTTGTCTGCAGGTTAAGAGACAAACCATTCTTCCAATTTATATAGCAATATCTGAATTTTTAATTTTTTAATAATGTATTATTAAATCATAATCTAGTTATACAAATTAAAATCATGAATACTACTTAGTTTTAGAATTAAAATCTAATTAAATAATTCATAGAAAAAACTAAAACAAAGTAAAAATAAAATACATTTATGCAATCTTTATTTTTATTTTTTCCTCATAGAGACGTTAAAACATTTTTAAAAATAACCAGCTCTTAGATGAATCAGAACATTACAAATTAAAGCATAAAAAACTATAACTATTAAATTGATGCAAATCATATAATTACATCATACACAATTGATTAAAAAACACTATAGTGTATACATGTTTTTTTAATTCATTTTATTTCAAGTTTTATTATATTTCAGTTTACGTTATTAATGTCATGAAAATAGTTTTAGTGTAGGTAACTATAACAACCCTGGTCTCACAGTAGATCTGTCATATAGAAAAAGAATGGGATTTCGAGTTTTAGTTTTCTCGAGGTCTGGAGGATACGGTACAGGTTATTGTGTTTGATCCACATGAAGCGAACTCCCCCGTGAGCCAGGATGGGTGAAAGTGTTCCCTCCTCCTCTTTATCCATCAGCAGGGTCATGAAATGCTCGATCTCGGACATGTCCACATCCCCGCGGTAATTACGGCAGATCAGCACCTGAAACACACAGATGACCCTCGTAATGCACAGAACTTCAAATTACTCACACTCGCTTCATACTGACCCAGTTACACTCGAGTAACCATAGTAACCCAGGCCAGGAATGAGCAGCTTAGCTGATTAAACAATCAGACTAGTTTTACAGTAAAAGCAAACTTTGTCTAACACTGTTTTGCAATTCAAACGTTTTCTGCTGTCAGATTAAAGTCCATGATTTTGCAAAAGTGCGTACAAAAATGTGTGTAAGGTATGATTAAATGTGCAATCATTTCACGCAACTTAAAGTGCTTCACAAAACAAGCAACATATGAATTATATCCCGTTAAATAAAATAAAGCATTAACTTTTGACTGACAGTACTATATCAAACATCTCTTAATAATCAGCATTAAAGTATTTTATATCATTATCACAGTTCGTATATAATTAAAATAAAATAAATATGAATGGCTGCATCAATACAGGACAATCTTAAAAAAAATCAAAAAGTTGAACTTAAATAAAAAAATAACCTCAAGCTAAACAGTAACATATAAAGCAAAATTAAAAATGACGAAACCAAAACTTTATATAAAATAACGAATGAAAATAAAATGGAAAATAAATTTAAAAGCTATTAAAGGAATTAAAAAATGGAATGAAATTATTTTCCAAGAATGGAAGAACACAAAAAAGCCTCAAAATAATCACGAAAACAAATATATTTTCCGTATTCTTTAGCGATTAATAATACTTTACTTTTGACTGACAGTTGCTGTTAATAATGATAATAATAAGCAGCTGTTTGAGGAGTGGATTTCTATTTCAACAGGTCTCAGCTTCGTTGTCTAGGATCTGAATTTTTAAAATTCCCTCAGAGCTAAAGACTAAATCTAAACATGTTGACTGATTTTAATGAAGAATAACTTTAAATTATGTGTAAATCCCCTCACGGTTAGTGTTTGATGTGGATTAGCTTTAGCCTGCTGTGCTAGTGAACCGTTATCTTACCTTCCCCTTCAGATCTAACACATAAACAGCGCTCGCCGACATGTCTGCGCCTTCCTCAACCGCTTTTTTAGTTAATCTACAGAAGGTCGCTCACTTCTGGCGCATTTGTTAGTTTAATGAAGAGCTGTCATCCGTTTAAGACCCTCAAAGAAGCCCCATCATCAAATAGCGGATGGGAGAGATTTTGAGGAACCGGGTGGCGCTGCTGCGGTGAGAGTGAGGGACTGTAGCGCCGCCTGCTGCCCTGGACGAACGACAGAACTACAGGAACACCGCAGCGACCAGTGTTGCCAAGTCCACGGTTTCCCCTCAGAATAGGGTTTTGCCCTTGGAATGCGATTTTGGGCTAGTTTTGAGTGGCGACTGGGAGAGTTTTGTTTCAACACTGACTGCGACATACATCACACTTGCTCTGATAGCGTAGTGTCAAAATTATTATCATTTTTTTATCATTTAAATAATTTAAATTTTACATTTATAAAATTAATATATGTATGTTTTGATAATTATTTTGCAGTTATGTAAATATTAATATTATTAGTATTATTATCATCGCATAAATGTCATTTTTATTTATTAAATTAAGGAATAGATATAATTTTAATATAATTTATATAGTTTTATTGTTAATTTTTTTCTTTCCACTAGATGGCGGTCGATGCTAAGCAGTGCTCCACGTATATTACTTTCCAAGAATAATAGCCTCTGGGTGAGATTTCAGTTTTTTGGTCTCTATGGACTGAAACACGACCACAAGGGGGTTTATACTTCTTTTGGCATCATTTAAAACTTTATTTCATAGCATTCAGTAGAATAGTATACAACAAAATGAAGATTCAGCCAAACTGAATACAAAAGATAAGATATATTTATATAATAATGAAGCTGGGAAAAAATGATTGATTGATTTAAAAAAAACAAATGAAAGTAAGTGGTTGCAATCAATTTATTTTGGCTACATTTAAATAAACCCAATTTGTCTATTTGAAAATTAAATTATTAAATTATTTGCAACCGCTTTTTAAGGTTTTCATCTAATATTGAAATTTCATTTTGGCTTATTTCAATGAACATTTTTTTCTTTCTTATTTCTAGTTGTAGTGGGTGTTGATAAGCCAGGTTGAAGTGTGTGTTCTGTTCAGAGTCAGGTTTGTTTCTGACGTCAGACCTTTATTTGTGACTGAGACAGAGACGGTTTAACCTTGACGTTTTCTGTGTGTATGGGTTACGAGGAGCAGAGATGTCTAAATGTGAAATTTCTTCTTAATAGAACTGATCGTTGTGAAAAGCACAAAGAACTGCCAAAGACAGTCAAGACTGGTGAAATCTCTGCTGCACAAAACCCAATGCTCTTCCCATTCTGTTGCAATGATGTGGTGCAACACTGACTGCTTAAATCCATTTTTAAATCACTTTTATTTTTTTGCAGTGATTCCCTTTCAGTTCAGAGTTTTACAACATTTTAATCGATTTAAACCTTTTTCATTTTAAAGAACCTTTTGTGTAAAGATTCCATGGATGGTAATATTCTTCAGATGCCAATAAACTTTATTTTAAGTCTACAGTAGGTCAGACATTCACACCCCTTCATCTGACCAATCACTAACAGACAGAGACAGAGACATCCATTATCCGTCAGATGATTGCCCAGAACCTCTCTTTGTCTTTTTTATAACCTCTTTACTACTTCCCAGCCTTCCATTTTCTGTATTATATTATATTATAATTTTGGGTTATAAAAATCACAGTTACATCTTGTGTAGTTAATCTTATGAAAGTTTCATTTCATTTAATATTTTTATGTAATCACTTAATTTTTATTTAATACAAGGTAATTTAAATTGACAGTTTGAACTCAAATTTAAATCATTTAAATGCATGTTAGCTTTTAGATATTTAAGGCTCATGTAAAGTATTTTTATTTTTCTGATTTTTTATTATTTATATTAAAATATTAAAGTATTTAAAATATATATTTAAAAATACATTGTACATATTAAAACATTATGTTAATAAACACAAATATTTAAAATATAATAAATATTTTAATCCAGTTCACTATAAAACATTTATTTATGTATTTCTTTACAACCCTGAAATGTGAAATTGTGTTGATTTTAAATAATTTTTTCATGCCCTTTAAATATAACCAGGAAAATATATTGATTAAAAACAGTAATTCAAATTACATATAACTTAATGCTTTCACATGTTAATATATTTGGATAAAGACAAACACATTAAGACTGCTGATGTATGCCTGAAGAAATAACCCCCTGGACTGCATGAATTATTAATAAAATGGAGATCGATGTGAAGATGTGAGGTAAGCAGCTGTTTATGTGTTCACTCTTGTTTAGTTGCTCTGTGTGTTTTTGTGTAGAAAGAAAGGAAGAGAGGTAGATTCTGTGGGCACTCAGAAGGTTTTGGGAAAGGATCCATGATGGTTTACGAGCCGTGAACTTGAGCTGCATCTTGTGAAATGCGTTTGCTCTATAATTAGGCACGTATTTGAAATATCATCTTGCGTTAGCGGGAAGCTTCTTGCACATGTTTTGTGAAAGTCACAATCTCCTGACACAAGTTCAAGTTACACACGGCTCTGAACTGTTGCAGGTTTATTAACCCTGTGAATCCATTGAGTCCTTTGACAAACTATAAAAGAGTTTTTTTATGTTTTGCATCACATGTCATCTAGCAAGTTTTTATGAATCAGATAGTATATAGATATAGAGAAAATATGAAGGAGTAAAAATATGCAATTTGGTGCAGATGCTGATACTTATATGAACAAAGAGTGCTGAAATACGAATGCTCAAGTTTAATAAACCTCAAATACTAAAAAATGAAAAATGCTAATTATATTAAAACTTTGTTGTTGTTTTATCATTATTGTTAGTTATTTATTGTACTTTGAGGTAAAGGGCTCATCTTTTGAACATTTGTTGATTGTCACCATTCTTGAGGTCAGTGTGTCTAGATAATTTTTTTTAATTTTCCTGAATTTAACCAGGGGAAGTCATGTCGAGAGTATAATCTTGTTCAAATGGTCCCTGGCCAAGAAAGGCAACTCTTAAAAATTTAAGTAAAAATACAGATATGGTGAAACCTCATCTACAATAGATAAAATCATAACACACAACATAACTCAGTACTAATCATCCCACAAAACCTGGAAAAGGATTAAATACAACGGGGACAAAGATTAAATACAACAACAGACAAATTATAAAACAATAAGTTAATGTAACAACCAAGAGCAGTGTAATGCTCAGTCATGAAATAGGACAAACAGAGTGGAGTTGAATTCAAAGGGATTTATTTACATAAATGAAAATAACAATAATGCAAGGCGAGGCTTGATTCAACCTAAAGTTAAGTAGCTTTCCATAGGCCGGTCTCCTGATCGCCTGAAATAACACAGTCCTGGAGTTAGTGATCTCCAGATCACTTTAACTAAAGCAAGCCTCTTTGCCCGTAGAATGAGGTTCCGATAAGTTTGGAGGATAAAGCATCCTTGAGGTAGCGATCTCCTGATCGCTCTGCAACCACTCGTGAATCTGAGAACAGGTGAGTATGCACGGTAAGTATTACAGGTAGGTACACAAGTGGTGGGCTCATGTGTCGTTGGCGATTTCTCTAACGCAGTAGAGTAGAGTCAGAGTTTCCCAGCTTTCTTATAAAAGTAGTCATAGCTGCGATTACCTTCAACATGATTAGTACATAGATGAGCATAGGGACAGAGACGGAACGAGATGAGGTAGCTCGAGCTAAAAGCGTGCTGCAATCTTGGAATCAACAATATAAACCAGGATAAACTAGTTTTGAGGAATAAGTTAGATGATGTTCAGCCACTTATGTTTAGTTTCTGGATCTCAAAGACAATGTTGTCTGCTGTAAGCGCATGGAGTTTTAAAACCATAGAGATATTCTATGCTGGCTGTGCACAGAGACAAGAAAGAGAGGCAGTTCTACCTCTGCTGCTGACGACTCACAACCTTTAAGGTAGTTAGCTTTTCTTATTAAAAGAAGCTGCTACTTACTATTCAAACGTGAGTTTTGAGCACTGAAGGGTAACGTAGTGCTTGTTGAGGCGTGATGACGCGCGATGTGTTAAAAGACAGAATTAAGTCATGATCATCAGTAGTTATGTCTCCACTGGATCAACAAATGCCTCATTTTGTAATGTGTTTTATTATTTTAGCATCACGTTATAGTAAGGTGCTTAATATTACCGTTACATACTTGTGGTATTCAGCCAATCACAGTGCACTGGAAAACTGGCCAATCAGAGCACGCCTCGCTTTTTTAGAACGATGAGCTTTGTACAAATCGACCCGTTTCAGGAGGCGGGGCTTAGAGGAGAAATAATCTCAATATAGTAATAAATGTACAGTATGTGAAAAATAATGTGTTTTTGCCCCTTAAACCAACACATTCAATTACACCAAATACACACATTAATATTACATCATATGACCCCTTTAACTTATTCGTTAATGCTTGTCATTTGTAAACAGATATCTTCCAAAAACTGTTAAAAAAAATAAGTTCAACACTCAACACTGAAGATAATAAAGTGTGTTAGCTAAAAAAAGAGAGACATGTGACTTTACCCGGTGACTTGAGTTGCATGGTGAACAAAAGTTCTAAACAAAACTCAAAAAATCTGTGCAGCAAGTTGCCTTGAAAATTTCAGTTAAGCCAATTTATTATATATTTTTTTACAGCTTAATAAAGCAAAGCTGCTTCAGTCTAGTAAGTGTTCTTCTATATACTAGTTATTATGTTTACTTGATAAAAATCTGTAAATATTTGACAGCAATAAGACAGGTGAAGCACAAACTGAAGGCAGATGTTTGTAGAAAAACATTAAAAGAGCTTTATGGGCTAAAACACCTCAGTCAGATGACAGAAAGCATGGAGCAGGTCGTGTGTGACGGTTTGCTTGTTTCAGACGGCTGAGTTCACTGTCAGGACTGCTCACATCTCAACAGTAAAGCAGGTAAAGCTTTGACAGGTGCCAAACAAACAAGTTGTGCTTGTACCTCTGTCACATCTAAATGAACAGATGAACACTTCTGATAACATGATGGAAAAAAAGCTCAACGCAAAACTGCAAGAGACACAGCGTGGGTTTTTGTTTTTTAATAATTCAGATTTAATTTATGGTTTTACTTATGATTTTAGTCAAATCTACTGTATCTGATGTTTGATGTCTGGCATCTGAATATTTCCATCGCTGTACAGTGTGTGTGTTTAGATGTGATGGGTCTGTGTTACCTTGACGGCTTATTTTAGCCCTCTGTGTGCAGACACACACACACACACGATCTTCTAAGAAAACAGGAACTAAAAAAAAACTTTCCATGATGTCCAAACGCATGTGCTAAATATTAAACATGCCGATGATCGAAATAAATTCAAACGCCTACAAATCTGTCCTTCAGGTGAGTTTATGGAGAAGAGAAAATAGGGGAAAGTTCACACTGAGGGCAATGTGTGTGTGTTGTGTCTGAAAACCACCTTTTGGGTACATCTTTACTTTAAAAAACAATATTTAAAAAATGTGTGTGTACAAAACACAGTTTTACTGCAAAAAGAAATATATGTGGTAGTTTAGGCCTTAAGTAGTTCTAAAATGATTGTTAAATGAAAAAATGAGCTCTAGAGTAATATGAATTTAATCAGATACATTTACATATGTAGAGATTATAATATTTCAAACCTATATACACTTGAGATCATAAAGCATGTTATTTAAATACACAAGACACTTTCAGTGAGTCATTTGTTAGGAGTCAAATGAAAAAAATACGAACGTACGGTATGTGTCACTACAGATAATGACAGATTCACATTGGCAGGCATTTCAATTCAATTTGTGCACAATAAAAATATCATAACCCTTTCCTTGAAAGTTTTTTTAATAATGTCCCAGGTTAAAAATGAATAGTTCCAACATTTATAAACACCTTGTTCTTGAGCATATATATAATGTTTAATAATAGTATTTTCATACATTATTAATGATCAGTTTATCATTGTTTAAATTATTATGTTATTTACAAACCAGTTATTTAGGAGTTGTCAGTGTTTAATAAGACCGTTTAGAAAGTCTGAGTAAATGATTAACAAATTATTTAAATGTACATTAATATATAGTATTTTTTATACACATGATAATAGTTGTTCAGTGTGTTAATAAATGCTATATTAACACATGTTAAGTCAGGTAGTTATAAAGCATGTAATAGTTGCCAGACGTCTGTTTTTGTGAGCTCATCTAAAGGGGGGACTACCATGTAAAGCATTTATAAAGCAGATGTAAAGATTAATTAATGTTCTAAACAACAAAGTTAAACAAACACAACACAGAGGGATACAGAACATACAAATATTATTTCAAGATGTAAAAAATGTAATCGTACAACTGTACACTTGATAAATGAAAAACAAAAAATGTAATAGTTAATAAATATTTTTTTGCATCTTGAAATTTAAAATTCTGTATCTCTTTGTGTTGTTTGTTTATTTTTTTCTGTTAGGAAGATAACTGACCATCTAAATCTCCTGTGTACATTTAGATATGCTTAGAAATCAAGAACAAGGCATTTATAGTTGTTTTTATAAACTGCTTACTAATGAATATTAATGTTGGAACAATGCTTTATAAAGGATGAACTGACTATTTACTAATGCTTAGTGTGTAGTTATTATAAAGGGTTACCAAAATATACAGTACACTTGAGATATTCACTTGAAATACAGAAAAAAAGAAGAAATTGCATTGATATGTTCATGTGAAAATATATTAAATTCTTGATTGGAATGTTAAATTGTATTGACTTCAAACTGAGGTAGCTGTAGTTTAGTTTTTAGATCACAATTAATACTGTTAATCTACAGCTATATAAACCATATATACACACACACACTGTGTAGTCTAGCCATTTAATCTACAAAAAAAACTAAAAAAAAAAAATATCTGAACTATAAACTACTGAAAACAACAAGTTGGATTTTATTGTTTTTTGTTTTGCTTTGTTTTGTTTACAATTAGACCAAAGGGCAAAAAAATTTCTAATGCATTTTCAGTCTTTTTGAGTGATCATACTGGATCATATTCCATCCGAAATTAAAAGTAAGAAATAAGAACTGATATGTTGTCCTAAAGCCTTTTTTATAGGAAGACTGGGATTTTTAGGAGCATTTTATGCTGAATTGTCATTATTGTACCTCTGTTTTAAAAATGACTGTGTAACAGCGAATCACCATTGAGGGTCAAATAAAATGTCTGAATGCATTACATTTATGAGAATTTGGGGATTTTCTTTATACGTATATAGTTTTTGTACTTTTCGTTTGAAATTGTCTGCCAATGCAACCAATTAATGATACAGTATTGAGATACAGTACATCTGGTGCAAACAGCATCAATAAAATCACCGAGCGCTTGCACTGTTGACCTGAGCGGTGTTTGGTTTTGTCATGGTCTCTGTTGATTCTTCACTCATGTCTGCGGATGCTTCGTTGTTGCTCTGTTTGAAGAAGCTCCCGTGATGTTTCAGTCTGTGCTGCCTGAAAATCCAGAAACAAAAAGAGAAACAGAAAGTTCTCTACAGTATATAAAAAGGACCTTCTGTTGGACTGAACAGTCAGTGAAAGTAAAGGTGTCTTCACCTCTTCTGTCTCCTGCTCTGCGGCGTCTCGCTGGACTTCACAAACACTACGGCACCTCCTCCCTGAACCAGCGAACCAAACTCTCCTTCTCTGGGTCTGAATATTAGCCTTCACAAGAAAAGAAAAGGTGTATTTTGCATGAGTAAGTTTGGTGTTATCTTCACTATCGTAATGCTGTGTACAGTTCAATGTTTGTACAGTGCGTCCGTTCGGTGTTTTTGAATGAAGTGTCTTTTGCTCACCAAGGCTGCAATTATTTGATTAAAATACTGTAAAATCAGTAATACTTTGAAGCATAACCATTTATTCTTAAATGTTGGTAAAAATAAAATAGTGAAATTCTACTGTATATATATGGATATTCATTAAATTAGATATGAAACATTTCTTTTATGGCTCATTTCAACTGTAAAAAATACAATTGAAAATATCTATTTCCTATGTGAAAATGTGTTAAACTGTAATTTATTCCTGTGAGCAAAGCTGGATTTTCAGCATCACTGCCAGTGTCGCACGATCCTTCAGAAATCGTTCTAATATTCATTTGCTGCTCAAAAAACATTTCTGCTTATTATATATATTATATTATTATTAATGTTGAAAACACTTGTGCTTGCAAATTATTTTTGCAAAACTGTGATAAATGTTATTTTTCAGGATTCACACATGAACAGAATGTTAAAAGAAGAACAGCATTTATTTGAAATAAAAAAAATCTTTTGTAAGAGTATACACATATTTGCTGTCACTTTTAGTCATTTCATGCATTTAAAGTGAACAAAACGATTCACTTCTTAAAAAAAAAATAATCTTACTGACTCCAAACTGTATATATTATACATGCATGTAAGCAATTATGACTTTAATTCTCTAATAGCAGCTATGTATGTGCAGCATGTTCTAAAATGACTCACTTGGCCTGTGTTTCTCCAGATTTGATCCTCATTTTGCGGATCGTGAACTGATTGGTGCTGAAGAAGCCGTAGAGATAAGAGTCTTTCTCCCAGTGAAAGCTCAGCATCAGCAGCTCGCCGATGTCCTTGTCAGACGTCAACAGGAACGAGACAGTGCTGTTGGTGCTCATGCTCGGCCTGCGAGAAAAACACAAGACATCTTTCATGTTTTATAGCATCCCTGATTAACAGTCGCTTAACTCAGCACAGCAGTTTGAGTGAGAAATTACATTTTAGGTTAACACTCAAAAAAGGGGTTCAAAACTATTTTTTAAATGTAATTCAATACCATAAACTACCTGAAAAATTCAAAATATTATTCACATTACTGAACTAAAATATGCGAGCCTGGACCACAAAACCAGTCAAACCGAGATTTACAAATCATCTGAAAGCTGAATAAATGTTAGGATTGAACAATATTTGGCTGAGATACAAGTATTAGAAATAAAAAACCCACAATACTGAGAAAATCACGTTTAAAGTTGTCCAAATTAAGTTCTTAGCAATGCATCTAATCAATAATTCAGTTTTGATATATTTACAGTAGGAAATGTACAGAATATCTTCATGGAACATGATATTTACTTCATATCCAAATGATTTTTGGTGCAAAAGAAAAATCTAGCATTTTGACCCATACAATATATTTTTGGCTATTGCTACAAACATACCCCAGCGGCTTAAGGCTGCTTTTGTGCTCCAGAGTCTCATATAGTCCATCCATCTCATTAAAAAAACATTTTTGACCACTGAACAGTGTTAAAAAGCAGACTCACACAGTGACAGCGATGTCGTCCCTCTCATCGGCCGTCCCGAACAGAGACACCTTCACTGGCTGCTCCAGCAAAGTCATGTTTTTGTCGCTGAACAGATGCAGCTTAATCTGGTAATGAAACACTGCAAGAGAACGAGAGAGTCAAATGTAAAAACTGTAAATGTAAATACAAGCTAGATTGTATTTCTGTTCTTATAAAAAAATACATGTACTTTTGTGCACTTTTTGTGCAACATTGCGCCTTACTACATTAACGTACCTTACTGCACGTTTCAAAGAGAAATGTCACTGAGTGGTGCTAAAACACATTCGCATCCTGACACAGTGTTATTTTTCTTTATATGTTATTTTATAGGTATGTATTGCGGCAGTTCAGAATTTAAATATCTGTGGACTTCTGCGAAAAATTGAAGCTCTATCATGTTGGAAATATGCAGCAGTTTTCAAATATTCCAGCATATCAATATTGTTTTGAAGTCATGACATGCTTTATTTATCAAAACTTTTGTTTTACTGCCTCTAGTGTTCATTCTTTTAGAGACTGCAGTGATATGTACTTATTGGTATATTTCATGTCTCACTAAAAATGTGCAACCGGGTACGTTTATGCCTCATTTCTGGCTCACCCTTGAACGGCATCATGTCTCGGGTCTTGAGGTACATCTTGGCGCTCCGGGCGCTGCGTATCTTGTTGACACCGTAGCCGAGTTTGTTGCAGCGGTTCTTTCGGCAGCTCAGGCACAGGCCCTTGTTGAAGGCGTCTCTGGAGCTGCAGCGATACGCCCAGCTCTGGTACGCCTGGTTCACCAGCGAGTCGATAAACAGGTGAATGGAGCGCTCATGAGAGCATTTGACAATCTGGTCCATGTCTGCCAGAGGTCAAAGAGAAGGTCGGAGGTCAGGGGCTTGGATAAAAACACTGAGGGCTTATTAGGAATTTTTTTAATAGGTAATAATGAGTACTGTCAAACAATCAATCACAATTAATCACATCCAAAATAAAAGCTTTTGTAGACATAATATATGTGTTCATAGTGTGTATATTTATTCTGTTTATATAAATACTAGGGATGCAACAGTTTCCGGTTCTTTATCGAACCGTTCGGTTCGCCCTGTTCGGCTCGGCACACCCACGTGAAGCGCGATATTTCGGTAGCCTATTTGAGGCATTAAACTATCATTTTAATTAAAATTGGCATTTGCTGTGTATTAAGCGCATAGAAAATCAGGCCATGGTCAGAAATTCTCAGTGACTAGTGATGTGTCGTTCATTCTGAATGAATCTTTAATGTGACTCGGGAAGAACGAGTCGTCTCGTGGGAGTGATTTGTTCAGTCGCGCACGGCTCAGG
>JAUCMU010000141.1:0-17998 GCA_032275025.1 Enteromius treurensis
ACGGCTGGATTGTGTTGTTAGGATCAGTCTAGATCAATGCTTTTTACTGTCTGTATAGGGAGAGCGGGAGTGACAGGAAGTGCAGAGAACTGCTTCCTGGTCACCTTCGGTCTGTGAGAGGCTCTGTGTGGATCCTGGAGGAGCCAGAGCCAGAGATCAGCTAGAGTTTTTCAGGATTAGAGTAGAGAAGAGGGAGAAGAAATAGGACACTGTGTAAATAAGCATAAGAGGAACAGACCGAGGCACTCGACGAATTGTACATATAGTTGATATTTAATATTGTATAGATTCAACTTTTCATAAAAACAACTTGTGGTTTTATAAAGTCACTGAAACACATTTTATAAACAAATATCATTTAAATGATTCATTCAGTGTAAATATATTTGTGTAACGCCTGTAGGTTTACAGACGATAGCAGGGTGTCGTTTAGTGATGTGATGTACACTTTTATCATTTCTGTTCTCTTTATTAGTTAATAGCTATATATTGGATTGTATAGTTTACGTACAATAATGAATCGTACAAAAAGTCTATGAACAGCTGATATAGCAGTTAAATTATTTAAAGTCATTTGAAGCTTTTGCTGTTATTATTGCTGCTATCTTGTATTTTTGTAGTTATTTTTGTTTTTAATGTAAATACTTTTAGTTATTATTACTGTTGTTTATGTTTGTTATTGTAGCTGTTTGTATTTTTGTAGTGTTTCTATTTTTGTTGTTATATTTCTATTATTATTTTATAATAATAAATGATTATTTATCAAATTCTAACCCTCCCTCCCCACATCATTCCCGGACATACCTTTCTTTAACCCCTATAAACAGGCAGTGTGCACTACTACATACGTACTGTAGACTACTCTGTAGACTTTTGAGGCATGAAAAAATATTTTTTACCCAATACTGCTGCGACAGTTCCACGCCTCGTTTTTACAGTTAACTAAGTGCACACTACTTATATTACAGTACATGTTATGTTTCTATTTCTTTGTTTTGGACTATTTCTCTTTTTTTTTCTGTCACCATCTTCTGGTGATGTGTGGATCTGCAGGTCACTAATTGGTTCATTAATGTGAGGTGAGCTGATAATTGAAGAGATGCAGGTCACTAAAATACTTCAGAAACTCTCTGTTTATAGTGGAGGAGAAAGAGAGGAGATAAAGGAGGAAAAGCATGAACAAGAAAAAAAAGAGGACAAGGAAACTTCATCAGAAGATGAAGAAAAAAGAAGAAAGTTGAATGAAAAGGGGAAAGCAAAAGTGAAGGAAAAGGGGGAAGGAAGAAAAGGAAAAATATTATTTTTTATGAAAGATAAAAAAAAAAAATAGTTTTTTGCTGTATATATATATATATATATATATAAATAATCTGGCAACAGCCACAGAAACAAAAAACAACTCAGTCAATCATTTCTGTGTAAGAATTTATTTAGACTTTATAATAGTTCACAACATGCAATATACAAATTTACAAGCGACCTACTCAAGCTCCTCCATATATTAAACTTTGATATCTATGTACATATGTTACAGTCCCATCATGCCACAAGAGTCCTGTCCAGATGTGTGACTGAGGCCGGTCAGTGACAGCCGCAGCTGCCGGCCACCATATCATCATACTGCTTCAGAACCACGTTCTCATCATCGTCAAAGTACAGCAGGTTAATGCTGAAGAGCTTGTCCGGCACGCAGCAGGGCGTCTCGATGCCTTTGGTCAGTTTGAGGGCGTTGATGATGGACTGGACCGTGGCATGGTTGGTGGGCCTCATGTTCTGACCCAGAGGAAACGGGCAGGAGCCTTTGCAGTGGTAAGCGTTGTATCCACGCGGAGACACGATCCAGCCGGACCAGCCGATCTCCTCGAAGTCCACGTAGAGCGGCAGACGCTGACAAGGCATCTTCTCTCCGCTCTCATCATAGTCTATGGAGCGAGCGCTGCGACGAGCGGCTGCGGAGAGAGGCAGGCTGGGAAACGGGAGACTGGGTCTAGCAGTAGAACCATCTGAACCTGAAGACAACGAGAAGACTTTTAGATGCCATGGACCTCTTGATATGTTCATCCTTGTGGATGTAACACTCAGCTTAAAAAATTTAAATCAGCTATATTTTATTTTTTTAGAATAAAAATATATTGTATCAATGAGATACTAATATATTTGTATTAACACTTTTAATTATTATTTTTTAAATCAATTTATATTTCAATTTTCCTGTTATGTTTATTCAAAATTTTATTATTTCATTTTTTGGTTGGTTAGGGTTAGTTATTTTATTTTAACTCTCCATACCATGTTCTTAGATGTTATATTATTTTAAGTTAATAAGTTTTAAGCACTTTTAATTTAATTAGCATGTTTGTATTTACTATAACACTGCATTTTATTATTTACTATAACATATTTTTTTTGTTACAATTAAAAAAAAATGTTTTGCAACTTTCTTTTATTGATATATTTTTTACAGTTTTTCTTTCCATTCGTTCTATAGATCCCCAAAAATGTTAGTTTAGGATAAGATGTATATGTTTTAATCCCTAGAGCCTGAAGTATCACTCGTATGAGATTACTGTGAAGGAATTAAACTATTAAAGAGATATATATGCCATACCTTTAGGTATGATCTCCAGAGAGGCTGCCCGTCTGCCATCGTCGGTGAAGAGCACCAGCATGGGTTGTTTGGTGTGATGGTGATTACGGCCTGATGCAAACCGCACGGTTTTCAGGTCCATCTGAAGACCTGCTAGAGTCCTGACCGAGATTAGGAGCCCCAGATTACTGCCTTCATCTGACGTCCAGGAACGTACCTTTAAGATATCAAAGCCAGCATTTTAACTCAAATACAACCTTAAGTTTGGAAGACTCTAGGAAAATGTCTCAAAAAGAGTAATTTTATTCATACTTACAGCTTGAGTGATGGTAAAAACCTCCCAGCCGCTGGAGTGGATAGGCACCAGTCTGGATGAGAGCAGTTTCTTCCCTTGGGAGACGTTCTTCTTGCTGCTATCAAGAACCTGATAGACACTGACCTGCATAAAAACATCACTGCAATGATTAACCTGGAGAACCTTCTTTTAGAAGCATGTCATTTTCATTTACAGCTCAGACTGTAAATACCCCGTACCTGACAGAAGTGATGTCTGTTGAACGTGAGCGACGCTTGTGGTCTGAGCTTGAACAGATGAAGCTCGGCTGTCAGGATCTTCTCACTCTTAGCCACCATGGACATGTTGAAGAGAAACTCGATTTGGTCGCTGTGCACTAATGAGAGAAGTCAGAATTCAGAAGTGAGAATTGACACACAATCAGCTTAGCAGCTGATGAATATGGGTCTTAAAGAGCCATTCTCAAAACCTGGTGGTTGCATTTACATTTACAATTTTAATTATACACTCTTATGGTCAAACAATGCCATATTTCATAGCATAAATAAAATATAAATGTTACATCTTAGTTGACTGAATGTTTGTCATGATTTCTCAGCTACTTATATCACACATTTAAAAAAAAAAAAAGGTTATTAAAACATTGAGTATCAAGTTCCTTGGGATTTAAAAAATGTTTATTTATAATTCCTTTAAATTGATGAGATGTGAGTGTGAATAAAATAAAATAAAAAACCTATAAAAACATAATAAAAAGCGTCATATGCACTTTTTCAAGCAGTTTTTTTTGTTGGTCAAATTAAACATTAGGCCTGCTAAAAGTATAATATATAAAACAAAGTATCTTGTTCAACTAAAGTTTCCATAGCATATTTATTCATTTTCATGTTTAAAACGATATACAAAAAAATAACTAAATCTAAAACCGAAATTAAACGAATATTAAAAACACCTCAAATTTGAACAAAAAACGATTAAAATAAAAAACAAAAACGACTATGACTCTATATCTTAAAAACCCAGCTAAGGTTACGTTTGGCTGATTTACTGTGAAAATGAAACCATGATACCTTTAATATAATAATCTTCAATAATGTATTGACTGAGTCAAAGATTTAAATCGTAGTAAAAATGAATGGTTGAAATCAAACTTTGGTGCTCTATTATCTCACAATTAGATACGGATAAATCTGTATTTTTACAGTTACACTTATTAAGAACATACGCGCCCAGATGTTTGTAAAGTGATCCGAATCGTACGTTTATCGAAGAAGCTGCGCACGGTGTTTCCCTCCAGAAGCGTCGGGTCTTTGGTGACTCCGTCCACATCTGCGATGGTGTTATACAGGTCCAGCATGTACTGAGGAGGCTGTTTGTGTCCCCGAGCCAGAGCAGCAGGAGGATCCTCCATCCCAAACACCTCCAAAAGCCTCTTGATGGCCTCCGAGCGCACTTCTTCAGACTCGTTTTCCAGGTGATTCACAGACGGTCTGCAGACGGCGAGTCCCATCGCGGAGATCCAGAGCACTGCGGTCAACATGTTGAGATGTTCCTTGGTAGCTGGTGCTGGACTGAATTAAGCACTGCGAGATTGGCAGGCCTTTATATGATGTTGGCAAAGTCTTCGGTCAACAGCCGTAAAGAGCTGCTATTTAGTCGCAAATGTAAATCAACAATCAGCGAATGTAAAGCAAATCTAATGGCGGTGTTAACAAGGTGCGAACTGGACAGGTGGTCCTGTGAGGAGATGCTGGGAGGAAATTAGTGTTTATCTACTGTGCTAGGCTGTACATAAACTCTATATGTGTGCGTTTAAGAAATCTTTTTTTTTTTTTTTTAAATGTGGTGAAGATGATTAATTGTATCAGATTTGGTCTGTTCAGGCGGCGCGAAGTGGATTTGGCGCGAAGTTTGCTCCCCGCGGGCGGTTGACTTCCCTTAAAATGGATCCATTAATCGAGACAAAGGAGGTTAATGTGATAGAGGAACAATAATTATTTCGACAAACACCGCGAGAAGGTTTCAGCATGTGCCCTTTGTTTTCATGTTAATGGCAAACACACCTGCTCAAACAGAGATTTGAGTCCGAGTCGAATTAAAATCGCCTCACTTTTTTGAACTGCGCGTTTACAATCTCATATGTTAATGACTACATGAATCTGAATAAATGTGCTCGAGTGTAAATCAATAGATAGTTCATGTAAGTGCGAGTAACTATGCTGGGTTTTATTTCTTATCTGTAATTGATTGTTTTCATTAGGGGCTCATTCAGTGTGTTGATCCAGAGGTTTCTTAATACTAATGGATGGCATGAGCTTATGTTATAGCACACTGATGTTGTATCTTTGCAATCAGGTATTCTCATTTAAGTTGTTGACCTATTTAGTTGACATCTTCCAATTTTTAAAATCAAAGCAGGTAGCCCCAGTTGACACATCATAAAATTTGATACCCTGAAATGTTATTTTAAGTGCAAAAACTGTCTGTACTGTACTGTACTATGCCGTCTGTGTTTTGGATTTTGCAGTTTGCTCACTTCTATGTCACAAATCACAAACAATTGCAACAAAGCCTTTGATCTGTGCGTTTGGACCATGTAGGGACTCCAACTCTATCTAGCCTGTATAATGCACAAGTTTATGAATGTATACTCTAAAAAGATTACCTTTTAGTATATTTTCTCTTTAAATACATTGCAAATGGTAATACAAACATTTGTCTAATTTCATTTTACGTAGTTATTTTATAAGTTTTGTATATAGTCTGTTCCTAGCCTACAAATTTTGTCTATAAGTTGTGTATTATATGTCTCATAGTTATAATTTCCAAATAAGGGCAGAAATTGTCTTACCCATGGTTGCCAAAATAGGTTTGCCTTTTTAATGCAGTTTGAAATAACTTTGAATTGCCTCTCTATTAATGACCTGTTTGGGATTAGAGTATTTCGTAGGCTATTTTGCATATGCGACACCTCTTTGTCATTTGCATGTCTTGCTAATGTTTTAATTATTGGTGGATTTGTAACCTGATTTAAAACCGAGAAATTATTAGCATGTGTAACTTTCTTCGGTAGTTCTGAGCAGATTGTCATGTAATCCAAAGATGGTGGACTGAAAGAAAGAAACTTTCTGACATAGATTTTATTTACAAAATACTTTTTACATAATTTACATATATTACATAGCATCACTGCATCAAGCCTTTACACTTCTGTCCATTAATGCACATTAAAGCCGTGCAAACGATTCATGAGGGGAAGTCATTCAAGAAGTCCCACTGTAGTTGCTGAAGTCATCCAGTAGAGGACGGTGTGTTTAAGACTGGCATAGACAGGTAGTGATGGCCAGAACGGTGCGGATTTGGTCGTGTTGACTGAGGAAAGTATGGCTTTCATAGTCTTGAGGAACACAAGCATTGCCCCGTCCTTCAGCCCACAGCAGACATTCACCGAGATCAGACGCGCTCCTGCAAAAATACACGAGTGTGTTAGTCAACATTTCAATACATTTACTTCAACAAGTGTCCTGAACTCTTAACACGGTTTGCACAACATCCGTTTTTGTAGACTATACAATTAACATATTTCTTGTTGCTTTGATACAAAATGCATATAACACAAATTTAAAACTTCTTTTACACACAAGCTCAACCAAGACCAAAACAATGTAATTTTATAGTCAAATTTACAAATGCTTTCACACTGTATGTCAGAACAGATAACATCATGTACTAAACATAACTTCTATAGGCTAAAGTCAGAGAGAACAGCTGTTCATATTGTGAATTGAAACACAAATATATTCCCTATATTTTATTCCATTGCCAATGAGAAACAGATTATTGCAGTTATGCAAATATATAAATCACAACTAATTCCCATCCAGGAACCACACTGAGGTGTTGAGGTTTTACCAATCACATGATCATATGTTCCACAAGAGGACTCTCTGGGCTGATCTTGTGTGGAAACGGAACAATGTAGAGCAACACAAAGAAAGAAAGAAAGAAATGCCTGCACGAAGGAGAGGAAGATGAGTACCAGGACAATTGAGAGGAGTGGGACATGGTCTAGGGAGAGGAGTTAGAAAGCGTGGTGGCGCTCAAAGAAGGAGCAGAGCTACGGTAACTGATCAAATAAGAGCTACTATCATTGACCATGTCATGAACCACGAGCTAGGCTGGTGAACGAGTACAGACAAATCTCAGCCGGGACACAGTGGCATCCTTTGTCCATATTTTCAGAGAAACCAAAAGGTATATTGCTTCTCCTACAGCAAAGTGTAAATAATTGTATTATTTACTGTATTAGATTGACTGTATACCTCCAGTCTCTAATATGTTACTGTTTTTGTCCCTTTTTCCCCCCCATAAACTGTAAATTTTATAAAGCTACTCTGATATGGTCATTCATTTTCTTGCATTGAATTTCTGCAGCAAAAGAAACAAAATGCACGCATTTACTGAACCCAGCAAAACAAAAATGTAGAAAGACTTCAAATATAAGGGCAGACCTGACACATAAAACAATGCAGTTTCTGTCATTTCAGCTGATGATAGTGTTTTTTTTTTGTGTGTGAAAGTGTTATAATTGACTAAATGTTCCTGTTGAAAGAGAACATGTGTTAGTGTTTGAACAATTATTTGATTTTGAAACATGTTTGCCGTGTTTTGCTAGACATAGTGTGCTGGGGTAGTTTATTATTGTATTTTGAAAATGAGTTCTGCAGTTATGTTTCCAATGAGTGATTTTGAGCATGAAATTAATTGTTTTGTCAGTTGTGTGTTTTAGGTGTGTTGGTGCATTAAGAGTTTAGAAAATGTTTTGAAAAAACTGTCATGGCGATTGTAAAAAACTGTAACTATATCTGTGAAAATGTATCAGTATGCTGATGTCCATCGAAGAGTCACTGCTTTATTTCTCACTAAGCCTTTTGTCTGTCTGCCTGTTTTTATATTTATTCATTAAACTTGTTAATGTTAATTAAACTACAACTTCAAAATCTAAGGTAAATGTTGTAGTCAACATTTGTAATTAATCAAAAAAGTTAATCAAAGTCCTAAAACGAGAACGGGTATTGTTTGGATCTGAGGACAACGGCTGACCTGTTGACTACTAAATCCTATTTATATAATTATATTCACTACTGGTCAAAAGTTATAGAAATAATTAAGATGCTCACCTAGCCTGCATTTATTTAATAAAAAAATACAATCAACACAGTAATAATTAGACCAAAAATATGTTTTCTATTTGAATATATTTTAAAATGTATTTGTTTTTCTGTGATGCAAAGCTGGATTTTCAGCATCATTACTCCAGTCTTTAGTCACATGATCCTTCAGAAATCATTCTAATATACTGATTAGTTGGTCAAACCACATTTCTGATCAGTACCAATGTTGAAAACAGTTGCTCTGCTTAATATATTTGTGGAAATCATTATTCAGTACCATTCCAAATTTTGGAGTAAGATTTAACCAAAAAGTAGTTCAGCTTTTATTTTATAACACTGAAAAAGCAGCTACACATTCATTCTAATGAGAACTATTATTAATAATTGAGCACCAATATTAACTGAGCAGCAAGTATTGATGCTGAAAATTCGTCACTGGCTCACAGAAATAAATTACAGTTTACATTATATTCACATATATATAAAAAGATTTTTAAAATGCAGTAATATTGTGATTTTTTTTTTTACTGTACTCATCAAATTAATGCAGGCTTGGTGAGCATAAAAAGTAAAAAAAAAAAAAAAGTTTTACCCTTTTTGTCCATAGAAAAGAATGGAAATCACATATAATTAACTAAAACGAAACTGTTGTATTTCTGCTTTGGATTAAAGACTAGCCGAAGTGTCAAAGCAAATAGGGTTGTGTTTTAGTGCGCACTGTAAAGGGTGTGTGTGATCGTGTGTTTGCTTAGCTGTGTGTAAAGTCAGATGTGTGGCGTGTACCTGAGAAGACAGCGGCTCCCTGAGGTGCAGCTTCCCAAACATCTGCCAACATCTATTTCCTGTAAGAACATTAGCAACACAAGAGAGAGAAGCCATCAGTTCACCACCTGCTGTTAATGCGGGACGGCCTCTTAACATGCTAAGTGCTTTGATTTGGCACCTGCAGGGACCATTTGTAGCCTCCTCGCACCTTTTGAGAGTGCGGCGACAGACAGAGAACATCTGACACGGATGTGTTCAATAAGCACACCGGATACACTTCAAAATGTGAGGATTTAACATGATGAAATGGCTTAGGAGCTGTTTTACTTAATATGAATTAGGAACTGATTTTCGGTATTACAAATAAAAGAATATTACAAAAACATGCATGTCAAATACGTTCAAGCCACATTAAAATGTAATCAAATACAATTTTACAGATTAGACAACATGAAATAAAAAGAATGTTTTTTTTTTCTTTGCATTTAAAATATTTGGGAAATTTCATCACCTCAGAAATAAGGTTGTAATCATGACAATGTAGGACATGCACTCTCTATTTAGAAGCTGTTCTAATGGTTCAAGCACTAAGTAGTTGTTTAGTGTGCAACGTCTTCATGCATATTCACAGACGAGTTCAGTGTTGTCTAATTATGGAAATGTGAACTGGAAATGTTCAGAGAGGGGGGAAATGGATCAGGATCCTGATCTTTAAGTCTAACAAATGAAGAAAACAAGCATGGATCACATGGAAATGAGTCATTTCCTTTCTGACCAGCAGCATTTCCTGGAGTGAGATCTTTTGCTTCAGCTTCGGATGATTGAATTTCATTTCAGTTAAGACTAGCTATTGGTTTGGTCTCGTATTAACCTTTCTGAACCTCAACCTAGACCATCAACTACGAGCATTATTACATTATGCTAGTTTTTAGATGCAACCAGTGAGAGAGATTTACATTTCATGGCTGAAGCCACCAAATCCGGCAGAGATGAAATATAGGCCTATTGTTTAGAATAAAAAAAGAGAATATCTTAATTTTCTCACAGTTGAAACTGAATTTATGCAACTACAGCTCTTTGCTGTTTTACTCACCCTCAGGCTTTCTACTTTCACTCCGTCGTCGTTGTACGTGATCTCGTAGTGATACTCTACATACGGGATTCGGTAACATCCCTCCATTAGTTTGCACTGCGCCACCGTTTGGATCAACTCCACTTTGTTTGGAGTTTCAATGAAGGTGGAATCAAACTTAGTCGGCACGCATGAAAATCCCTCTGTAGGTAAAACAGATGATTAGTGTTATCATTAAAAGCTTATGCATTTATTAGTGCATGAATTTAATATTTTTCATCCATTACTTATGCCACTAGTTTCTTTCTTACAACAAGTAGGATTGACTATTAGTATTCTAATACACACTGATTATAAAGGGACTTTTATTCTGTGTTTTCTTACCTGGTGCCCCTTTGGATCCGACACATTTGCCCGTGTCTATGACAGTCTCGTAGGGAGTCTCAGAGTAGTATGTTTTCAGCGCAGGCGCTCGGACACACTGGCTCATTTTGGCTTCACAGTGACAGTCCTCGATGATCTCGACCTCCCGCAGACCTTCGTACAGCATCACACGGTCCACACGAACATCGGCCGGCTCGCAGGTGGAGCTCAGACCGCAGGACGGGGAACCCCTGATGGAGTCTGATGCTCCTGACGACTGATCCAAACGCCTCATCTGAAACAATGATGGTCACAAATAATAAGTTGGGCTGCTAAGACGTAAAATGCTTACAGTAAAATAAAAAGACTTGACTTTTAAAAATATTATTTTGTATAAATATATAATGTGTAATTTCTATTTAAATATCTAAATTTATGAAATAATTTTTTCGTACTCATTTATTTTTATTTAAAACATATTAAATAAAATTGATTTTTTAAATGACTAAAACATTATAATTATGAATATATGATTTTTCATAGTAGTAGTATTTATTTTATTAAATAATAATCCATTGTTAAATCATGTCACTTTCTCTCTACATAAAAAAAAAAAATTAAATAATGAATGTGAACATGCATACTTAATATTTTAGAATAAAAACAAATAATTTTCATGTTTCGTATGTTTGTTTTCATTTTGAGAAATGTCGCCATCTTGTGGTCAGTTGGAACTGCTCTACCTTTTTGTGTCTCAGGAATTCAAGCATTGAGGAGTACTTAGATGTTCTTAGCTCCGCCTCCAGTGATGCAGAACGCACCGATTGGCCACAGTGTGTTCTGCACACGCCCACATCGACATTCACGGGACTGCCAGAAATATCTGTTACATAAAAATAAATGTAAGAAAATAAAAGGGTCCTCAGGATCTGACAGCATATTCATAAAGCATGTAGAATATATCTACTGCGTTTCATTCAGCATTTAAAGTGTTTCTATTTTTATTTATGTCAAGTAAATAAATCAAACCTTTCCCAATGTAGATGATGTGACTTTGGCGTCTGCAGCAGGCTCTCTCTGTGAACAGGTTTCTGGATTCTGTGTTTTTACCTAAAACAGCTGTCACTAAAAGACACAAATAAGTCATACTAGTTAAATATTCTCATAGTAACCGATAGATACTGGGAGAACTGACCAAGACTGACCAAAGTTACAATGAACTAAAATGAAAACCATAAAAATGCAGTTATTTGAAATAAAATAAATGTCAACTGAAATGAAATAAAAATATACATAAAAACTTGTTATTGTTGTCAAAGCAGCATATAACTAAATATAATAAAATAATATGCATTTAAGGTAAAATAAACTATACCTAAAACTGAAGTAAAAAAATGAAACGCAAGTACAAAACATTACTGCAACGTTAAAATGACATGAAAACGGAAAATATGAGAACCATTAATGTCATTTTTATTTAGTTTCAGCTAAAGTACTAAAATAACAAACTGAAATAAAAATTGATAAAAACTACACAGACATTAAAAAAAAAACCTATACAATTATAAGAAAACAAAAGCATAACTAAAAATATAAAAAGAAAAGCTCATTAAAAATACTAACGAAACTTTTAAAAATACAATTAAAAAGGCAGCACATAATACGGTAACTTAACTGACATAAATTATGGCAAGAAATATACCATGATTGTAAATTATTGTCAAATTTAGATAACATTGTATCTAAAAAGGGGCTACAAATGTCCAAACACCTGGTCTTTCCATAGCATGCATCCAGCATCTGTGTCCTTTTAACAGTATTTGTATTCCAAAAGCATCATATTGTATCGATCACACGATACATAAGTTTACAAACAGATCACATTGTAGTTACATGCTCCACTGAATTAGCATGATCTTTTATAATAATACATAAAACACTCACGGGTCTGATGGACGGTGCAGAGCAGAAGAAACCCTAGCAGCGGCAGTAAATCCATAGCAATGCTTCTTACACACCACGTCAGCTCTGTGTCTTCAGTCCTGCTCCTCTGGGATATTTATACCTGCGCCGGGTGAACTGCTGCTGAGCGTGTGAGCTGAATGGGAGAGAACTAATCAAATTTCCATGACTTTAATGCCTTCTGTTAGGATCAAAGAGCATCTCTTCCACACCTCGTGCTCGTGTTTGCTGTCAGACCCATCCTTTCACTAATTAAGTACTTAAGGGACTTTGAGCCAGTAAGCGGCCCTCATTCAAAGGTATTAATCATCTTTTATCTCAGGGGGAAGGTGTTTAGCACCACCACTTAAAACAAAACGGCTCAAAGCAAGTAAACGGGCCCCTGCCCCCTGTCGAGAGCTTTGTGTTTACTCCACATCAGGACAAATGGTGCGTGTGAGTCTGTTTGAAAGTGCAAGACTGCCCTTTCTCTTTGCTATGAATATTTGACGTATATCTATCTATCTATCTATCTATCTATCTATCTATCTATCTATCTATCTATCTATCTATCTATGTATCTATCTATCTATCTATGTATCTATCTATCTATCTATCTATCTATCTATCTATCTATCTAATGTTGTTGTTCAGTCTATCCATCAAAGCAAAGGCAGATTAATTAATATCAGCATTTTGTATATATATATATATATATATATATATATATATGGTTATATATTTCAATGTGTTCATATGACATTGAAATTATTTGGCTGTTTTTCAGTGCATGCTGTACATGCAGCAAACTGCAGATCATCGTGCAACTTAAAATGTAATTATATTTTATCCTCTGTGTAATGCTTGTCATTAAACATTGATAAACTCATTTTGGTGGTTTAATGTGAGTAATAGTTAATGTATGTGTCACTACTTGAGCCATTCTAAATAAACCTGTGATGATATGCTAAATTTCGTAAGAAATAGCCAGAAGATGTGTGGGTAATATCAGTTATTTAACAGGCAGACAGAAGTGACTGGAAAGATAAGAGGGGTCATATACTGTATATGTACACACAAACACTTCCATTATTAGCCTGTTAGTCACTTTACTAGAACACTTAGTAGTGTACTATAGCTTAGTAGAGCACTGATAGATAGATTGTACTGCTTACATGTCATTGCCATTGGTTTAGCTTCAATTTTTCTTCTGTGAACATGTTGCAAACCATTGTTTCCTCAATGCTTGCCGATTAGTAAACGAGGTTAAAACGGTTACATACCCTGACAGTGCTTGTGAATAGATGCCTGCTATGCCGACACAACTCTGTGACAGATAAAAAATGTGCAGGCCATGAGCCGCTCCCTGTATGAGATTTGTCATCATATTCAGTCCAGTTGCTTCAGGGTCAGGACTCAAATTAATTCCTAACTGACTCCAGCAGACTGTGTGAGTGATAATGGAGGCTGCTATTTTTGAACAATAGAAATGCATGTGTCTGCTGGCTGGATGGATGCAATAGTGGCACCAGGTCATTTTAAATTGCCCTGTAATTCACTAACATTTTGTGAAACCGCTCAGAGGAGTTCATTACTGCGCAGTAGCACTGTAGGAAAGGATGTCCCTTTAAAACCCATTAAAACTTTACACTCAAACGTTTATATACCGTAAAAAATGATTTTTCCAAAGTTGTAAATTTAAAAAAAAGTGGATTTGTTGGAGCATGTTTTACAAGAAAATGCAATTTCAGACTTTGTTTTAACGTTTAATTAAATGTGTTGCGTGCCGTTTCTTCGTATTTAATTGTGAATTTTTTTCTGCAGTCTAACAGCTGTGCTTACCAAAGAGTCGAGATTAATTTTATCTCATAAAACAGAATTGCAATATTTGCAATAAAAATTGTATTTGTTAAAATGTACTCACCCTCAGGCCATCCAATGTTGTTGAATAGGCAGACCAGGGGCCTGTTTCAGAAAGGAGGTTAAGTGAAAACTCAGAGTATGTAAACCCTGAAATAAGAGAAACTCTTGAGTTTTCCTTTTCTAAAAGGCAGGTTTGTCAAAGCCGAGAAAGCAGGGTAACGCAAGCCTGTTTCTGAAAGAGAGGTAACTATTACTCAGAGTGAGTTACCGTGGTAACTTACTCTCTGAACCTAACCTGGTCGGGAGCAGGTTTTACTCTCTAAACTAAACAGAGTTTCTGTTGGTCTCCTCCCCTTTTTTAAAGACGAAGCGGTATTTCTCGCCTTAGCCTTAGTCATTCAATGCCCACATCGGACACAAACAGAGAAGAAATTTATGAGAATGGCTTGTCCTTTTTAGGAGGATCCCATAGATGAAGAGGCTGTATTAATTCGAAGAGAACAGACATTTACGTCGGGCAAGGATTTTGAGACCCAGAGTGGATGTTTTTGTCTTTTCCCTTGTAACGGTGGTATTGTGTGGTTAAGCTATCTGGGATAACTGTCAAAAATTTGTGACAAGTAGATACTTGTCTAGCGCCTGAACATTAGTAACCATTTTTTTGTATTTTTTTTATTTTTTTTTGGGCTCAAGTTTCATCTTTAAGTCAAGTACAGTTTCAATGCTGGTTTATACATTGAAGCATGGACTAGCGGTTTGATTACAGCTGCAGCATGCGGGCGATCCGGGTTTGCTTCCCGTGTCCGTTGGAATTTTTTTTTTTTTGCTTAAATAAGTAAAATTATTATTTTAGGCAACCACAGTTACACCCCATAACGTTACATTTTTGTTTGAACGTTACAGTTTTTCATTGCTATCAATGAAGTTACGTATTGTCATGTCATCTGGCTGTACTGATCCTAGTACAGCCGCCTATGCATGCTCTCAATCACCTGAGTTTAACCATCTGCACCTGAAGTAATTAGACACGTTGCATATAAACCCAACTCTATAGTTGCTTGACGGCTGATATTGAGGTAACAACCCTTTAAAACTTACCTGTCGCCCTTACCACTGTATCCATGCTTCTGTTATCTGAGTTACTTTGGATCTTGATCATTGAACTTGGTGCTTTCATTGTGTTTGCTTCTCTACCAACCTGTTGAGTGATTACTATCAAAGGAACAATCTCACCGCAAGTTCACCGGCTTACTCACCGCCACGAATCCATGCTGCATCCGTGCGATTGGAAATCGCCAACCTCACGTGAGATATCACCTTATACTTACCTTTATACTCACCACGCTGCACTTACCTGTCTACTCAGAGCGCTACCCGAACTCCGCCATCCAGCTCCAAAATCTCCTGCCTACAAGGAAAGAAATCAGGACTAGTAAGAGCGATCCAGATATCGCTGGATACTCACCGGAGGATTTATACAGCGAGCTGGAGATTGCACACACCTGCATTGAACTGTCTTTATCCTTTGGATTAACCTTAACTTTAATAAACACTGTTCACCTTTATCATCGCTGTCTCGAATCCTTCTTGGCTGTCCGTTACACAATCTCAGCCCAAAACAGTGGCTTCAACCCTCACGCACAACTTGGACAGCGAAGAAGCTGCGGGAACGAGCAAGCTACAAACAGTGTTGCATGCCATTGAAAGTCTACTAGTTTCATCATCTATCTCCAGTGTCATGAATCGTCCACCACAGTTTTCCAGTGAGCTTTCATCATATTAAGATTGTACCATGCCATATGCTTTGTTTCCCGAAAGGGAGCAGAACGATGCTGCAACACTCCTTCAGACCTGCACCCAGATTGACCGACCCAAGACAAGTTCCACTATGGCTAAGGACAACCTCTGGCGTCTGCGGCAGACTGGACGGACGTTGGAGGAGTATGTGGAGGAATTTTTGATCATCTCCCAAGAGGTAAGTTGGCTGGAGGAATGTCTCGGAGCCTGTTTTCGGTTAGGATTGGACAAAGATATTATTCGTTTTGATGTTCCCACGCATAGATTTTCCCTGAACTAATTAATTAATCATGTTCTAGATATGAGTAATTCTAAATTCTTTTTTGAGAGGGAAGGGCCCGCACCTCTTTGTCCAATCCGGGCCGAAACCCTCCAGGATGAGCCAGCTTATTCTCCACCGAAATCCTCCACATACCCCTTTAAGAGCTCCAACCACTCGTGTCTACCCAGCGCCATCCCTGTCTTCAGCCCAGATCCTAGTTTAATGAGCCCTCACGCCACAGTATGTTTATTTTCCCCGGGCACCGGAATCTGATCTCCGCGTCTCAAGATCATCCTTCAAGGCTCGCCCGTTCTCAACGCCATCCACAGCCAGCAGGCTTCATCATGCCAGGCTCATTAATTCACCTCTGCCCTTCTACAGATTACTTTTTGCATGAGCCTGTGCCTCCAGTTCCTGCCCCTAGATTACGGTCAGTAGATCCAATACTTGAACCAAAGCCAGTAAAATCTATCATCGATCCTGTTTTCAAGTCACAACCAAGAGAACCTATCACAGGTCCAGGTTTTGAGCCACAGCCCGAGTCTGCGCCACAGCCAGAGTCTGTTACGCTGCAAGAGCGCCCTCCAGAGTCGGTTGCACTGCCAGAGCCAGAGCCCGAATTCACGACGCCAGAGCCCGAATTCACGATGCCAGAACCAGAGCTAAACACTCTGTCCAAACCAGAGTCAAAACCACTGTTGGAAGTCACGTTGTCTGTATCAGAGCAAATCGCATTATCTGAACTAGAACTAGAACCATGGGCCAAGTTCACGCCACAAGAGCCGCAGGCAGAGTGCACACCGCAAAAGCCGCCGGCAGAGTTCACGCCACAGGCAGAGTTCATGCTACAAGCACCACAGTCCAAACATGCCGAGTTTACGCTACAAGAATCACAAGCAGATCTCACGCTGCAAGAGCTATCAAAGCCAGGTGCTGTTCACAAATCATCACAGCCGCAAGCTGTCCATGAACCACCACAGCCGAGGGCTGCCCTTGAGCCACCACAGCCGCAAACTGTCCACAATCCACCACAGCCGTGGACTGTCCCTGAACCACCACAGCCGGAGGTGGCCCATGAACCACCACAGCCAAAGGCTGCCCACGAGTCACCACAGCCGAAAAACTGCCCACGAACCACCACAGCCTCGGCCAGCTTCTGATCCGCCTCCCAAGGCTCCTGATCCATGGCCACCCAAGGCCCCTGATCCATGGCCTCCCAAGGGACCCTGATCCACCATGGTCTTTCAAGGCTACCAATCCAAGGCCTTCAAAAGTCCCTGACCCACCAGGGTTTTCCAAGACCTATGATCCAGGTTCTCCCAAGGCTCCCGACCTACAAGGACGGGTCTGGTCTTCGGTAACATCCTGGAGGCAAACTATAACGGGTCTTTGTATGGGTCCCAGGAGACCCACCCACCCACCCTTTCAGTGTACTAACATCAGCATGTTAGAGCGCCAGGAGTCGCTCCTAGAGAGGGGGGAAATGCCACATCATCGGGCTGTACTGATCCTAGTACAGCCGCCTATGCATGCTCTCAGTCACCTGAGTTTAACCATCTGCACCTGAACCTAATTAGAGACGCTGCATATAAACCCAACTCTATAGTTGCTTGACGGCTGAGATTGAGGTAACAACCCTTTGATACTTACCTGTCGCCCTTACCGCTGTATCCATGCACCTGTTATCTGAGTTACTTTGGATCTTGATCATTGAACCTGGTGCTTTCATTGTGTTTGCTTCTCTGCCTGCCTGTTGAGTGATTAAAGGAACAATCTCACCGCCATGAATCCACGCTGCATCTGTGCGATTGGAAATCGCCAACCTCACGTGAGATATCACCTTATACTTACCTTTATACTCACCACGCTGCACTTACCT
>JAUCMU010000141.1:55208-69129 GCA_032275025.1 Enteromius treurensis
AGAAAAAACATCAAATTCAAACTAAATTTAAAATGGAACGCAGGGAATTCTGGGAATGTCAGTTTACGGTGTTTCCCTGTTAATTTAACAGGAATTTACCATTAACCATTTATCAGGTTTTTACCGAAGCATTTTCACTGTTTTTTACAGTTAGATTTACGGCCATTTTTTACAGTGTTAATGTGCACAGTCTGCGGTTGTTTATGTCTAGAGGAAAGCGTAGCATACTCATGCGTTGTGATACTCAAAATGGCGGAAGATGTCACAGGAGAAGAATGGTTGAGTTAAATGATGTTATTTTTGTTTTCTTTAAAAAGTATTCAATAGCATCACAAAACTGAAGTTGAGCCACTGATGTCACATGACTGTTTTACCATTGTTTTTGGACCTGGGACCTGGGCAATCCCTCAGTTGTGTTGCTGTCTTTGAAGAGTCAGATGCTTTCTGATTTCATCAAAAATAAATTTAGTTTGTGTTCTGAAGATGGACGGAGGTATTACGGGTTTGGATCGACATGAGGGTGAGTAATTAATGACAGGGTGAACTAACCCTTGAAGTGTTTTGTGTTTGCATGAACGACTCTGTGCACCTTCTAGTTGTACTGTTCATATTTCTGCTCATTGCACAGCTATTTGTGATTGTCAGTACAAATCAGATTTTAATAGCAGATTTTACTGGTTTACATTATAATTTCTTGTTTGTAAATTACAGTTTTATACTAATAAATGTACGTCTGACTATTTTGTTTAGTTAGTTAATTTTGTATATTTTCTGTTACAGTGTGGTTTTATTCTATTTAATTGGATTCTAACATCCTTACAACAAAAACAAAACATTTGTTTGATAATAGTTTGAGTCTTTTCGTAACATTTAAAAAGAGAAAACAGTTCTAGTTATAATGAAGAAAATTTGAATTTTCTCAAATTCACATTGACGTTCATCTGGCATAACACAAGAAAAAAAACAGAGTTGGCATCTGGATGTTTCTTTTCCCGTAAGAGATCATAATGGATAATGGATCTTGATGGATTAATGGCACTGATGTCTAACGATTGCAAAAAGATATTTTGAAAAAAAAAAAGAAAAAAAAAAAAGACCACCGGAAAATGATGGTCTGCTGCCAGCCAAACACATGTTATGATGTTTCTTTTGTGCTGAAAAAACAAATATGTGCATTGTCCTTTTCATACCATCAGAATCTTTCCCATGTTACTCTAACTTTACAGCACTGAGGTCATTTTTGTGAGTTTGTGGAAAAAATAAAGATGTCATCAATCATGAGCGGATCAGATTTGCCGTGGGCATCTAGACATTTCAAAGGGCTTCTATCATCACTGCTCAAAATCAGCCATGATCTTTCATCTGTCATAAAGAATGAATTTATACTGCATCTCCTAGAGACATGTAATAAAACAAAGATATTCATATTGCTAAAAGGTGGAACATCACTAATGAGATCTCTACTCTCTGAACTCTCAGAAAAATTGCAAATAATTTAGCTTTAGGGGAACTAACAGTTTGTCTTCGAAGCAGAAACCACAAAATAACAACTTTGTACCTTATTTCATGTCAAGTCACTGTAGTTCTTTATGCATTATTGTTTCTAAGCAGCTTCACAAAAATTAACATGGAAAAAAATAATAAATGATGCTTAATCAATTATGGAACCACTTCAGCTATAGGTGTTTTAAAGAAAATGTAGTAAAGTCAGTGTTGTAAAGTTGAATTCACTGAGAATCAATTCAGTTCAGCATCTCTTTTTATTCTTAAAAGTCGTGTAGTAATATCCTGATGGTACACTGCCCTCCAAAAGTTTGGAAACAGCCCTGGCAAAGTGTGCTTTTGGATTATACTGTATCGGCATAAATCTTTATAATTTTTTGGTGCAAATACATTAACTTGCCATCATTAATCGAAAATATTTTCTATGTGTAAACTGTTTATGTAATAAAATATGTTTTTTTTACTAAAATAATTTAGTTTTAATTTAAAGGCCTTTCTTTCTTTCTTTCTTTCTTATTTTTCGTTAATATTTTTTTCCAAAAAATAATGTTTTCCACAAAATAACCTTTTAAATTAAAATTGAATAAAGCATAATTTTAATGTTTTATTTACATTTGAAATGATTTTCAAATGCCAAATGAGTCATACTTGCATCTCAACTGAGTAACACAGACGTAGAAAGTTTTGGTATGTTGATCTTGAATGCTGATGAAATACTTTCCGTTGCAGGTGAACGGGAGACAATGAACATAGCGACAGAGACAGACTAACTGGACAACCACAGACGCTGGACAGACGAAGAGGGAATCCTTGGGACCTGGAGACACACGGAGGAGCGCACTAGAAGGGAGCAGGTAAGAATAAAGGTAAGTTTCAGAGTAATAGCTTAGAGTGAGTCCACTTTCGTTAGTATGAGCTCAGATGTTGAGCGCTGTGTGCTTTTATGTGGTGGCTGATGAGTGTCTTGATTGGATCCAGGTGGTGGTGATCAGTACTTCAGGTGAGAGTGAGCATAGGTGACTGGGTGAAGGTGGAGCCTGGTGTGGATGTAACAAAAGAACTCACACCTGTAAATATCCGGACTCACAAACGCATTCTCAGAACACAGGCGCTGTGTGAACAGAACAGGACTGGACAATAGTTGTCTGTGAGAGAGAGCCCCTCTGCTGCACAAACGCGCGTCTACCATGTAGTGTGTTTTTTGGTAACTTACAGTGATGGAGAATTAACCTGCGTGTGATCTGAAAATTTTATCCCATCAGTTTTCCACCGCACGATTCAAACGCTCGCCATCTTTAATATTTTTTTACCGTATTCTGTTGCTGTGTGATTTGATTACGATGATAAAATTCCCAGTAGCTGCGTAGGCATATTGACGCTATGGGTTTCCTATTTAAAATAACGGAGGACCTTTCACGTCAAAAAAGTATGCAAAAGGGGTACCTTGAGCTCCAAAAAGTGACGCCAAAGGGTCCTGACCAAGCGTCAATATGTGACGAGTTGGGGTGAGACTGTGTTGCACAACACCACATTAGTTTTGTAGCTCTATCCCAGGGCTGTACAAACTCTGTCCTGGAGGGCGGGTGTCCTGCAGAGTTTAGCTCCAACTTCTTGCCTCAACACACCTGCATGGAAGTTTCTAGTAGACCTAGCAGTACTGCCGCGCCCTATACACAGACTATGTGTCTGCATAGGGCACCAGCTCCCAGGGGGGCACCATCCAAAAAAAAAAAAAAAACTTTCGTTCTATATTATTAATAAAGTATACATAAACATAAAAATAGTACATAATACAATGTAATTACAATTAATTTTTTTTACTTTTATGAAAGTTCTATTTTGACCCCTTTCAGACTAGTAGGTGTGTTTTGTTTTTGTTTTTTTTTGAGGAAGGGGCACAACAATACTATTCTGTTTAGGGCACCCATTTGGCCAGCAGCGGCCCTGAGAAATAGTAAGAGCTTGATTAGCTGCTTGAGGTGTGTTCAATTAGGGTTGGCGCTAAGCCCCTCAGGACACCGACCCTCCAGGACCGACTTTGGACAGCCCTGCTCTATACTTTTAACTGTATGACAAATATGTTTTTTTTTTTTTTTTTTTTAAATCTAAGGATTTTTTAAAGCAACACGTGAGAACAGAAACTAATGGTTCAAAATGAACTGAAATCTATTTTTTCAAAGTTCTGTGCTTATGTAGTGAAGTCTATGGTTATTTGTGTCTAGCACAAAATTAGTATCATTAATATTTATCTATACAGGCATCATTTGTTATAACAATGGCACGAGGGAAATTTAATCTAAATGTGTCTATAAATGGATGTAGCTGATCTGATATACGTGTCAAATATCTGGCAGAAAACCAGACGTGTGGCTTATAGTCTGACATAAATGCATTTCTGATACCTCACTTAAATTGTACTTTCTTGTTACATAAGAAACTGAGCCTGAAGAACCGAAGCCTGCAAGACAGGAACAAGAAACTCACAGGAAAAATGTAATTAATCATCTGCATTGTAAAACAATGAGGCTTTCTGTTAAATATCTGGTCTGAAATGAGGTTGCAAAAGAGAGTCAGGAATGTACCACAGTATCAGCATGGTATTTTTGGAAGAAGCTTGGAATATTACATAATAATCAAAAATGCAGTGTTTTTTTTTCTCTTCTTTTTTATAGAGTCAGGATTTCCCCCGTCTCATCTGTCCATGATGATAAAAGTGTTACTCTATATCTTTTGTCTTACATAATTGACCATGTGTTTATTAGCCATTAAGCATCCTTTTATGTGTGCCAGTACGTCAAATCTAATCTTGAATTATCTGTGATGGCACTGTTTATGATCTTAATAACAGGGCTATAGATCTGGAATGAAATAAGGATACTGTACATCCTGAAATCCTATACTCCTTCATGCTCAAAATAAATGTTGAAGTGTGTCAACAAGACTGTGGGAATTGCAGATGAATGGTTGAATCAGCCAGCATGTGTTTAACTTGAAGCCTGAATGAGCCTGTGAGAAATGAATATCTATTCACTGACAGTTCATCTATACATCATGACAGTGCCACTGACTCAGAACGTGATTTAATGGTTAAATAAACATAGAAAATAATCCCTACTTTTTACACTCTCTACTAAATAGTTGGGATACAATGAGAATAACCTGTTTATGATGCCCTTTAATATATTCGTTCATCAAGTGATTATGATTTTTATTTAATTTTTTTTTGACTAAATAATCACTGACATTTGTCTTCGTCTTCATGTCTGTCAGGAGGTCTTCTTGTTGCATGTGGATACATGGGTTTTGCCCAAGGGCTCTGTAAACCAAGAATATCTTCTTCTCGTTTATCTATCAATCACAGTTGTTCAACATTTGACAGACTTCATCCAAAGTTGATGGGGTCAGGGTTCATGTGCAGCACGAGGAGAAACATCATTATGAAGAACAGAAGTCAAATGATCACAATTGTTGTAAATCAGAGCTTTCTGTTTTATCTTAATTTCGGGATTAATCATAGTCTTTATTACGTCAAAGAAAACACATCAAAGAGTTAAAAATAATTTAATAAGTTTTGCTACATAACAATCAAATAAAATATTAATTGATTTAAAAAATAAATATAATAAAAGAAATATGTAGACCTATTCAAAACAAAATGTAAAAGATCGAAGTGAAGTTCAGGCAAAACATCAAGTCCGTCTAAAGTTGATATACAGCCTTGACAAACTTGGCCATCTAGTGGTTATATTTTATTACTGCAAAACTAATAGGAATAAACAATTATACAGAAGTAGCCTAAAGTTTTCAGTAATATATAAATTAAATAAATTCGACCTGTTAATTATATGCATACATAAAATAAAATGTTCAATTAACAAAATTAATAGAAGAAGAAAAAAATATATAAATAAAAAAAGAATCATAATGATTTATGCAACAAAATAGAATAGTGGTCAGTAATATATTAATATAATCAGCAATCATAAGCTTAATTAAACTTACACGATGGTTTATTATTATCGTTATTTAAGTAATTGTGATACCTTTTACATTAATAATTAGGCATTGTTAACTTTACATTGTTAGCGGATGTAGAAATGAAAATCATATAAAAAAAATCATCTAATAGATATTTTAATAGCGATTTTTACTTAATGTAATATGTTAATCGTTTGTATAATAGTAATTAATATTGTTAGTAAAAGCAACAGGGCATACTGGATAATTTATAAATAGTAATATAATATTTTATATCATTGTGTGATTATTAGTTAAAGTATTACAATTATTTGCAATTATTTACTTTATAACATTAGGTAAAACATTACGTGTTTTTATAGGTATTACTGATAAGTAAAAAGGTAAAGATTCGTGTAAAAATGAGATTCAAATGTAAATTTCAAGTGCTGCTGCTCTGTGAAATAAAGCGCACTAGTGCCGCGGTGCATTGTGGGTGTGCACGGAGAAGTAAAATGGCGGACTTGGCGAACGAAGGTAGGCAACCGTGTGAATCCGCAAAACGAGTAAAATAAAGCAAATAAACCGCCACCATGAGCCGTACGCGCCATAATAGCGTCGGTGAGAGCGCCACGCGTGTTTGTGACCCGGTCTGCGCGCTCTCGCTGCTCCGAGCGGGACTGTGCGTGGATGTTTAGCGCAAGTTAGCCGATGAGTAGGTTAGCTTCGCGGGCTAAGCAGCGCACTGACAGACCGTGTGTGTATGTGAGTGTGTTGTGCAGCTAACGGACTAACCTCTCCGTGTGTTTCTTTTTTTTTTTTTGATTTTTAGGCGGGTGGAAACACACGCGCTTCCCCCCGATGCGCTCGCGTGCAACACATCCGCGCGCACGCTGTAAAATAATAATGCATTTCACTCATAACAACAAGGGATTCAAGATTGACGCTTTATGAACATGCTATTGCATCAAGGATTAACATATGAATCTTTAGCAAGCAGTTCAATCTTGTGGCAGAAATGTATTCGTTCTTCTTTATTATGTTTCTACATTCATGTTATTAGGGTATCTTTTTCTGACAATGTGCAGTTTTATACTGATCGTGGCTTATGGGCTTAACGTTAGACGTCTATCTTTAGCGTGTCAGGATCAGTGATACGTGCCGTTAGTGAAGTAATATTTAATTATTTATTCCTCTTTATTGAGACAGTCCAATGCTTAAGAATTAAACGCATACAGAAACGGAACGAAAGCAAATGGTGGGTGGGGTAACTTAGCGATTTGCTCAACTCGTGGTTGGTTTCGATCTGATTTGGATGCACGATCTTTTTTTGACGTTATTCCAATAAATGCGTCGATTTGTGGTCGGAAAAAGGAGTCCGGAGCAGGTAGCGGTGCTTCGTCCCCGGGCAATCCGGCTGTCGGTGCCGCTCACGCGGCTCGTGGCCTTACCCGGCTCCGCTGCCTGTGCTACAGCAGGCCCGCCCACCCTCTTCTTGGCCCGGGGTGAAATGCAACCCCATGCACACATGATTCCCCCCCCTTTAGGGGTCTAACGTCCTCCAATACAGCAGCCTTGAGTGGTGAGATCACCCATCGGTGAATGCCTCACCCCTTGACCTAATTACAGGGATGTGCATGGGTTTTACAGTGCTGAATGAGCCACCCAGATGATGTTTTGGGGAAAGCAGCTGTTTACAGATGCACGTGTGCTTGTGCACTCTTTGGTGGTTTGCAAATCATCTTAAACGGGCTTTGTGCTCGTCCTTGTGAATGATTGTTTTATTAGCCTCCAGTTTTGTTGCTGTCAAGAGTCCTGCAGCTAAAAATACCAGGAGCGTCAGCCGGATCATGTGCCTTTGTTTATTTACGAAGCATTACGATCATTTTAAAGCCTTTTAATTGAGCCAAAAGTGTCTCAAGTTTTTTATTGGTTGGCTTAAAGTGAGATAAGAAATAAGAGAACTTCTTTGACAACACTGTTTGGCTTGCAGGGACTGATTACTAACCCCGCTTGATCAGATTACCAGAGGCTTGTGATGCCAAGGGCATACTACAGGTTACAGGCTTTTCAATGCAATGGACAACATTAATAATGTACTTATGCATTTGAGCGATGCTTTCATACAAAGGGGGGTGCATTGATTATTTGCATTTGTATTAGTTCATGCATTCTCTGGGAATCAAACTAGTCACTGAGCTACATCATAAATGCTAGTTGCTCATATAACGTTATTTCAATATTTAAGCGTTTGATAGCTTTTTTGACACTTCAAAATTGCTTAATGCACACCACCTTTACATCTAACTGTGGTTTCCCCTCTATAACAGATTGTTTTCCTTTCCTTTTGTGATTGAATATTTACTGTAGCATTAAATTAAATCGTATTAACTTGCTGAAAGTTTACTTACTCATTTTTTTTTAACAATAAGCAACTGGAGGCCGTGTTAGTTATTTGGGATAAGTATTTTTATGCATGACACAAACGTTTCAAACCCCTTTTATCAACACTGTAAACAAGTTTTAAATAAAACAATTACAGTGCATGGATAATTCTTCTTACAAAATTGTTACAACGTCATTTCTTTGCTTTATTTTCTACAGGCAAAGCTGTCAGTCAATTTTTGCCTTTAGAGGAATAGATCACCCAGAAATGAAACATCTGTCTTGATTTACTCACCCTCGAGTAGGTCCACACCTGTATGAATTTCTTTGTTCTGCCGAACACGAAGGAGGATATTTTGAAGAACCGTGGACGTCAGTGATAACTAAAACAGCCTGGTTACAAAATATCTTCATTCATGTTCATCAGAACAAAGTGTTTCTCACAGGTGTGGACCTACTCGAGGGTGAGTAAATGAAGGCAGATTTTTTAAATTTTTGGGTGAACTACTCCTTTAACACACTGAGAAATGACTGAGTGGGCATGGACAGTTCTAATCTCTGCTCGTTGAGCTAAGATATGGCTTTAAGCGTTTGCTTTGGAGGCCTTTGGTCCGTTTGCGTCATGCCCTACCCTCAAATAAACCATTTTAGGAAATGACCTATTTTGTGAATGATTATCTTATGACTTTGGATATTTGTGTGTATTGTAGGCGGAAACTTGGATCGATTGGAAAAGTAACATTAGAACATCGTAGCTTAGTTGTTTTCATGCTTAGTTCAATTAAAATTTGAGTTGAAACACCAGCTTAAAGTAGGATTTTGGAGAGGCATGCAGGGATCGTATCTTTTTAAACCATGTTCTCTGCTAATTTTCTTTCTGGTTTTCTTTTTAACAGAGAAGCCTGCCATAGCTCCTCCAGTGTTCGTGTTTCAGAAGGACAAAGCACAAAAGGTTTGTTCACTTTGATTCTTCAAGGGACATTAAATCCATTTTTTTAATTATTTCTTGCAACATTTGCCAAGACTCTAATTGGAGCACAATATTTATTTACATATGTATTGTACACTCTTAGAAGAAAAGGTTCAAAAAGGGACCTTTTGAGGTTCCTGGAGATTGCAACTGTGGGGGAACCTTAAAGGTTTTTTGTTTTTTTTTACCTTTTTGAAAAGGTTCTAATTGGAACCTTTACTTAAAGGTGCATTAATGACCCTCATGGGTTCTTTATTTAACGTTTATCCAGATAGATATATTCTGGATAAATTCTGTTATTTATTATGAATCATATTTATTACAAACAAACATAAATCAACATAATGCATTTCTATATGTACACATTCATTTAAAAAAAAAAAAATCATAATTCGTTTTGGCATCATGATACGTTAAACAGTTTTCGATGAATATCGGGTTGTCTCTCACATTAATAGCATATTCAGTGTTGAAGATGAAGTTTAGAGCTCATCGTCACATCGTCGTCCTCCTCCACTTCCATCATTATTTTCAGAAGAGACTCTGCATCCCAGACATGTGCCTTTGCAAACAGCACAGGTTTGGGTGTGTATAATTTCTAAACAAGGAGAAAATAATCTTGGACCATAACAATATTTAGTAGTTAAAGTTTAAAGATTAAAAAGATGAGTCGGTCATATCGGATTTTTTTTTTTTTCACCTGTCACAAAGTAATACAGGCTTTGAAAAGGCATTGTAAACTCTCATGTCATGATAATAAAGAACCCTAATAGAGAGGGTGGCAAACTAAACTAAGCAAATCAGTGATTTATTTCCTTTGTGTGACAAATCAACGCAGATTTGCTCCTCTTCATCCAACTCTGTATCGATATCTACCCCCACTGCTCTTCCTTGGCACTCGTCGATCACTGTTTGTGCCGCCAGACCCTGTGACATTTAACCCAAATGACCTTGACCTCTTTTGATGCAAATCTTGGAGGGATAAATCCTCCATCTACAAATAACTAAATATACATTAAGCATGCTTGCATAATAATAAAATGTTTCTATTGAAGTATTTTGGCAAACCTACCTCTACAAAGGTTGCTTGATGGACTCCTGCTCTGTTTTCTTACTTTGCTGAACCTGCAACAATTTCAGTTTGTTTCCTCAACATTATTTAAAGGTGATCTTTCTTCTTAATTTTTTTTTAACACATTCTTTGCCTGTTTATTTATTAATTTTTTTTAATTTATTTTTTCTCTCGCAAGAACTGGTATTTGGTAACAAGGGCTGAAGACACCTTGTTGTGTTTGCCTGTTGTATACCTGAAAATACAGAAAAACATTTTTATCCTTATCATTCTCTAAAATTATAAACTAACTGCACTGCGGAAATTACAAGTGCAGGTGCACATCTAATCAAACAGACATTGTCCTGGCCAAAAAAAAAGTATAATATTGAGCTAATATGTTGCTATTACCAAGCAATATGTTGTCTTGAGGTTGGTCCAGGTGAAATATTAATAGGAAGTCCTACAAAAGTTTGCAGAAAGGTGCATGATAGTATGGTAAAAACAGCTGAGATAATGATATCGTTTAGTTAAACCTATGTGGGCACCTGACCTGCCCATTACACCTAATTGAGCATCACATTAAAAATAGAAACGCAGCGATGCAAGTTGCTGTCTAATAACAATGTCAACCAAACATAACATCCCATTCTTTCTTAGAAAAGTTCTTCTGTACATCCCATTAAATAATTATAATAAGTACAGGTGCCCACACTTATTTTTGGTCTTGCTGGCATCTCAGTCTTTAGGTTTTCTTGTAGTCTTATGAATTTAACTGAGTCCTTCAATCTTCTGGAAATATTTAAGATTTCATAGTCTCAGATAGGTTCATTAAAATGTCTCCATCAATTCCAGTCTCTGTTAAAACAACAGAAGTCATAAAATTATAGTTACAGAGTTATAAAGGCAGGTGTAAAGTACACACAAACTGGAAGTTCTGTTTTTGAACTTCAAAGGTTTAATCTCTTCTAAGAGTGTATACACACAACCAGTGCTGATGATTTGTATCCAAACCAATATGCAGAGCTGATATTTAATGACACTGATAATGGGCAAAATAATATAAAAAATAAAAAAGTGTGGAATAGGATTAAACGACGATTAAGTCTTTGCACTTTGCATAAATGTACATTTATTTTAAACCACGGTTTAAAGTATTAGGTATACAGGAATGAATACTGGTCACTCTAGGGTTAGTGTTTTGGTTGACCATCCTCATCTCTAAACGGTGTTTTTAGGTTCAATAAGTTGAGTAAACTCAGTAAAAAGAAAGAAGTAGACACCTGTCCTGACTCGTTTTTGCTTACTAAAAACAAAAACAACTACTAAACAAACAAAACATGAAATGCATTACATTTGAATCTCCGTCTTTCGTGCAGTTCTTGACACAGCATTTATAGATGGTACCATGTATTGATGTATCCAATATTTTAAAAGCAAATATCCACTTAATAATAAATGCCTAAAGCAGTCATTCACCAAAGAATGAAAAGTGTCAGTTGTTTTAAACCTGTATAAAGGCCCTGATATACTTCAAATCAAAGAACCACCTGAAATGCTGTCGTTTCGAACAAAATCAGAGCAAAACGAAGTGCGTTTTGAGTTTGTTTTGGCAGTTCAAATCGGCTGACCAAAGCAAACGTTTAGGCTCCTAAACACCTCTGAGCTACCATTGGTCCGAGGTGGCTTCGCAGTCGGTGGGTGTGTTCTGAAACTCCACCTTCTTTGAAGCTAAATTTCTTTTCCAGGATGGTTTGTCATTCAACATCTCCAGTCTCTATCTATCTATCTATCTCTATCTCTATCTCTCTCTATATATATATATGTATTAGCTGAGCTGCCACATATCCGGCATCCATAGCCTGGATGATCGCTCGTGGAGAGACTTAATAGTTCAGCAAAAGCAATTAATTCCTACAAAGAGATTACAACGAAGCTTGTGTGACCGACCCAGAGTTAAAGCGACGTAGAGAAATGTCAGATGCAAGTTTTCTAAAGCCATGAAAAGAATGAAAGGAAAGGAAGCAAGCAAATAAATATCACACCGTACTGCTACTGTCTTCTTTCAAAGCGAATTTAAAAAGTATTGCAATAAATCAATATTAATTTTTACGTTAATCCTCCAGCAGAATGTTCTGAAACAGTATACCGTCATTCAGCAGTTTTTCTTTTTTTTTTTTAAATGCAGATTAAAGACACATTTATTTCACAGCAATCAAAATGTATCAACGTGCAAAAAACATAATAATGATAATAATAATAACTTCGAACTTCTTTTTGTTTCCATTTGTTGGCTTAGAAATGATGTTGCAGCTTTAACTGCTGATTTTAGAAGCCGTGCTATTGTGAATTTTGTAGCTGCCAACTAAACAACCCCCTTTCCCATAATACCCTGAGGATGTTATGATGGAAGAAACTTACTGGGAAATATTTAATTTAGCTTTGAATTTTATTACAATAACAAAACGGACATTTTTCAATAACCACTCAGGCGTAGCATGAACCATTCACCTGGTACCCGCCAAATTTGAGCGTTGGCAAGTAATTCCACTAATTCAGCTGGCCAGTTTGGCTGGTAGCGAGATGAATTTTCAGCTGCCGACTGACTCGCGTAGACACAAATCTCTCTCAAAATGTGATTTCCCCGAAGCAGTTTAAGCAAATTAAACAAACTCAGCATTTCAGCGGGATGGTTTTGGCTCTAGTGAGAAATTATTTGACGGTACTGTTTAAAAAGTTGTTTCCGTTTGTACAGAGTGTTTCTCGGTGATGTAGTCCAGCTTTTGTGTGACCAAATGAATTTATTTATGTTTTTGCCTCTTCCAGAGATCCGCAGATGGGTCGAGTGCGGAGGACGGGGATGGTGAGTTTTGAAACGTTTTGTTAAAAGTTATTGAATGCTTAAATTGCGGACAGTACACAAACTGTTTTGTCCAGGGTGCTTGCTCTTTTTGCTAACCTGTTTTATGATGTGCCAAAAACAGAACCAAAACTGTTTAGACCTAAAAACACCTAATAAGTGTTTTACAAAAGCATGTCTGCTCCTTAATATGTATCATATGAGATGTTCCTTTCAGTGCGTGTATAAATCCATAGGACAGACAAATGGATGTGTGCGCTAGGGATGTTCATTTTAACCGTTAACTGACCGTTAATTTGAATTTTGACCGATTATACAATCAGTTAAACGGTTTAAATGGTCATTTTATTTATTTATTTATTTCAGTATTTCACCTACTCATATAAAATCTCCTTTTATTGGCCACATTCACAAAGCAGCAGAACACAGTTGTTGAGTCCTAATACAGGAAGTGACACGGCGTTCTGTAACGGAACTCACCTGGAAACGTTCAGAACTAACAACCGTGTTCTCGGAACACACGCGCTGTGTGAACGGAACAGGACACGTCATTCACTGCTGAAGAGAGCCGCTCTGCTGCACAAACGCGCCTCTACCGGGTGTTTTGGGTAACTTATATTGATGGAGAAATGAGCTGCGTGTGATCTGAAAGTTTTATTAGATCTCGTCAGTTTTGTGTTCTGTGCACGATTCATATGCTCCGGTCAGTCTATGAAGGTTTGATGAAAGAACTCGCACCTGGATTGGACTCCTGTCATGTCAGGAAGTGACTTTTATGGACGTCGCCATCTTCAACATTAATTGGGTCACTGTTGCTAACTTTTTTCTTTAGTTTTCTTGATTTATTATTTATGCAAAATAGTTATATGTTTCTCGCATAGGCCTCTTTATCCTTTATAATGCTTATTTTCTCTGGTCGCAACAGTGCTGCGGGCGTATGATATCAATAGATATGATCATGTGAATCTTTGTCTTCTGTTGTTTGCTAGTTTTTGCGTGTGTACAATGAATCCGCAGAAAACAAATATTGCTATTAATAACGGGTCAGAGGCGCTTATCCTTTCTAATTGAATTCAATTCTCATTTAAAATAATGTTGTCGGTTAACCGGTAATAATTGGTGAACGAGCGTCAGTTGTCGTTACGAGAAATAACCAAAATTAGCATCCCTACCTTCTATGGCTTCTAGAGCTTTG
>JAUCMU010000141.1:85609-104166 GCA_032275025.1 Enteromius treurensis
TCAGAACTACTGTTTATTAAGTCATGAATATTTACCTTTAAGTCATGGAAATGTAATGGTAAAAATGTGTATGAACCTTGTAATATGTATTCTAAAGTGCATTTATACAATTAGAGTCTTTCCATTTCTGTTTAAATCCTTACCTTTTTACTGTCTCACTGTAAACCTTTTCCCTCTTGCCATAAACTTCCTTTTTTTGTATGTGAAGCCTGGGAGGGATTTAGGAGTCATGCTTATCTGTAGTTCCTTTATTTGTACTTAAGATTCTTTTACTGCTTCAGCTTGTGCTTTTCAAACGGTGATTAAATTTTTCTGTGTTCCAGTGTCTTGGCTCAAAGACTAACAATGTTCTGTGGTGACTGGCAGCAGGCTACTGATGCGTTTTATAGAGCCGAAGTTGCACTGACCCCAAACATTCTTTTTAATCGTTTCAGGCCTGTTTTTCCTTCTCTGTGAATCTGTGATGTGCTGATAATGAGCTGATTTGTGTGCGTCTCTTCACAGATGCAGTGCAAGTTGTTTGTGTTTGATAAGCCAGTTCAGTCGTGGGTGGAACGAGGCCGCGGTCTGCTCAGACTTAACGACATGGCGTCCACCGACGACGGCTCGTTACAGTCCAGATTAGGTAAGAGCGGCGCAGAGTGCCTGGCTTCTTTAGAGCCACTGAAGTGTCTGGACGTTCCTCATGCGTCTGCGTCTGTCTCTTAGTGATGCGCACGCAGGGCAGTCTGCGCTTGATCCTCAACACGAAGCTCTGGCCGCAGATGCAGGTGGATAAAGCCAGTGAGAAGAGCGTTCGTATCACAGCCATGGACACTGAGGACCAGGGCGTCAAGGTCTTCCTCATATCGGTAGGATGGACACCTCTAGAACACTTCACAGAAGAAGTACATTGGGTTTTACTTTTGTTTCTGGTAAATAATGCACAAGTTTAAAAAGCCACTCCTGGTATATGCTCACAGAAAATTAGGTGCCAGTAAAATCATATAGCAACATAATACTACAGTAAAATGTAATAAATAAAAATATATAATTTTTTTTCTTTTTTTCTCCGTCATTTTGATCTCTCTTGTGCTGCACAACTAGCTGCATTTAGCTGGCATTTGGATGAGGAATGTTTGAAATTTTCCATTTAAACTTTGATGCTTATCGTCTGTTCAATACGTGAACATAAAAAATTGTTTTGCGTCCACATAGTTTAAGTCATGACATGTAAATATTCATAGTTTTCAGGGGCGACCTCAGCAAAACTTGACTAGAATGGTGTAAAAGCATTGCTTCTCTTCAGGCGAGCTCTAAAGATGCGGGTCAGCTGGCCGCAGCACTGCATCACCGGATCCTGGCCCTGCGGAGTCGTGTGGAGCCGGAGGCTGAGAGCACACCCGTCCCAGCCGAACCAGAGATCCCGCAGTCAAATGAGGATGACAGCGACGATGACCAACCCGCGAACAACAACAGCGGCGGCACGGGGAACTCCACCGCCGGCGGTACGTTGTTTCACATGAGTCAACCAACAGAGGAATTCTGACGCCTATTAAGCCAGAAATAAGCGTCTGAGAGTATAAATCTAAATCATCTCCTGTAGCTTTTCCAGCGCTTGAACCTTATTTAAGGTGGCGGATATGTAAATTCACTCTCTACCAGCAGGAGGCATGGTACCGTAGAATGTGTTAGAAACAAGAATTATTAATATCTCATATTAAAAAACGGCTAATAATTGACCACTAACTGAAGGTATGATTGTGTTGTTTTCTAGTATAATTTCAGAGACTTGTTTTCTTGTCACAGGTAACTGTGAGAGCAGCGAGACCCCAGCCTCCGAGAGCACATAGCATCCCGAACCCTCCTCCAGACCCCCAGCTGCCCACCGGGGCTTTTAGCGCAGGCATCTCTGCGGACAGCCCAGACCGGCAAGGCCCCCTTTGGACGGGATCCGTGGACCCCCTGGAGCGGAGTCTCTCTTACCCAAACCTCTGTAGTTCATTTTCCCCTCCAACATCTATTGTAAATCTGGAGTTGTTTTTGTTTTTTTTATCATTTTGTTTGTTTTTAGTTGTTGTTTTTTTTCTCTTGGACTGCAAATAAACAAACAAATTAAAAAGACAACAAAAAAGAATCCAAAAAAAAAAAAAAAAAAGAGACTTTTCCATGTATGGCTTCGGACTTGGTCGCTCATCATATTGATGAGCGTGAGGGTGTCTCTCTCTCCGTTTAAGACGTAGCTCATCAAGACTACAGTTTCTACCGTGGGACCGTTTTTTACTCATTCTCTCTCTGTCTATCTCTCTTTTCATTGGCTCTTGGCTTTACCATGACCTGGCCGCATCATCACGCTTATCGGCCAATCAGCTGGCCGGAAGCTCCACGGTCACCTGACCTCTGCTGTGTTCCGTATAGTTGTACCATTTTTCCCAGCTGATTTCTGCCAGCTTCACCCAGCGTCTCCTGGATATACTCACTTTCTAGGACAAGCTGACACTCTTACTAGTCTGCTAAGATGATAGTTAGATTTCTCATTGGTGTTAACAATAAAGGACTTAACGGGCACACTGACCTGGTTGTAGTGAATCTGTTTCTAGATCCGCCCCCTGTAACAGAGAAAAATATCTTCACCCCAACGTCTCTTCAAACTTCAAACTGAGTTGTGTCGCTTCATTTAGGGGCAGATAATGTTGAATTTTTTTTTTTTTTTTTTTTTGTTGATCTGTTGAGTTTAACATTTAAAGCAGCATCTCAGTATTTGTTTTTATTTTCCATATTCTGAGGGTTTGTATTGTTGTTGTTTTTTTTTAATAATGATTTACTATATTAACTTTTTTATCCATTTTCATGTCGTTTGGAGACGATTTGTCAGAAATGAAGATTTTCTTCTGTGTTGGAAATTTGAGTGCGTTTAGACACAGGATTAAAAAAAAAAAAAGGACAAAAAAAAACTTGTACCCTTGAATGTTCTGTAAATTTCTATGCGTATATTATCACTTACTAGCACACCATGTCTCCGAACTCCTTTACAAAATAAATAGTAATATCAAAGTTAAAAAAAGATGAAACATTTGAAATAAAATTTTGTCTTATGTCAAAATATGGGCCTCTACTTCAGTTTCTCGCAAGGAATGTACCTTTTTTTTTAGTTCATTGTGAATGAATCTGGAGTGTTTTAGTCTCACCAGTGCTGCATTTATTTGATGAAAATACTGTAAAAACAGTGAAAATGTATTAGAATTTAAAATAACACTCCTCCACTTGAGTATATTTTACAATGTAATTTATTCCTGTACTCAAAGCGGAGTTTTCAGCTTCATTACTCCAGTCTCCGGTGTCCCATGATCCTTCAGAAATCATTCTATGCTGATTTGCTGCTCAAACATTTCTGATTATTATCAATGTTGAAAACAGTTGTGCTGCTTGGTATTTTTGTGAAAACGGATACATTTTATTTTTCATGATGATGATTCTTTAAAAAGAAAGTTCAAAAGAACAGCATTTATTTGAAATAGAAACATTTAGTAACATTATAACGTCTTTACTGTCCTTGATGAATAAATGTATTAAGAAAACCCTTACTGTCCTAACCTTCAGACTTGGTTATTCTGGTTCATCTGGACAGGTGAGCTGTGATGATGTGAGTGTTCAGCAGGTGGCGCTCGCGATCATCAGACTCCACAGCACGAGAACCAGTTCGCGGCACAAACAGCTGCTGCGATTCATCAAGTGATTGAGGAGTGTTTGTCAGAGAGCTCAATAAAGCTCTTTTGAAGCTGATGTCTAACAAGCCCGGGTTTTGACAGCTGTGTCACGCCGTTTACTCGCGTCCCGGTCAAGATTCACATGCGTTCATTTCGTCTTCTGCGAGCAAGCAGTGTGTGAAACATTAAAGCAGGATGTGGAAACCAAAGATGTTTAATTAGGCACGATTTCAACAAGTAAATATTGTACAATCTACACCATTTCAGGAAGACCATTCAAATGCGTCTCAGCTGTTACGTGAGCGCGTCAGACGAGATGATGATGATGGTTAGCCTACAGCTTCCATGCGTTCTTCATCATGGTGATGAAATACTCATCGCTGTCGACAGAAGCACCGACTCCGCTGTAATAGTTCACAAACTCCTCCAGCGTCACCTGACACGGGAACAAACAGGAATTTGTGCTGTAAATATCTATATTCTAAAAGAAAGCCTTTTAAAAACTTTGTCTTTGTTGTTACAGCTATCGTCCTCGCTGCAGTTTAGTCTTGTGCTTGCGTTTATCTAAAACAGAATGGATTCTGATGGGTTGCCAGATTGGATGGACGGTTTCTAGCTCAAAAGCTCACAAATACCTGCCCAAATTATCTAAATAATGAGATCGAATGTAAATCAAGGTTCATAAGAGACATTTTTAGCTCCATAAAACAAAATTATGATGACAAAATAATATAATAACGCTAGATAAATCGGGAGAAAATAGATGAAAGAGAAATAGCCAAATAGGAAAAATATGCAAGCAGGAGACACTGGCAAAAGGACAATAAAAAAACGCCATAGTTTCTCAACATAATGTCAACAGTCAGTATTTAAATGCAAAAAAAATGTCCAATATAGTGATCATGCACACACCATGACAGTCAAAACTAGAATTCATTGATGCATGCTGCATGATAATCCGACATAAAAATATCACTAGTGCGCTTTACCTTTCACTCTATAATTCCACACAGAACTAGGAAGTCTCTGAAATTTATATTGAACATTACAAAAAACTTTGCACAGTCGAAAGTAACAAGTACAGCAGATTTCAATACTAATCTGAACAGTTTGAAAGAGAAAAACAGATTTTTCTTTAACTGTGCTCTGATTTTAAAGTTGCAGTGATAAGAGTCTTCAAGTCATCTCTCCCTCAACAGGTGTAATCCACGTTGTGAGAGTTAAAACTCTCTATACCATACTTATCAAGCCATGATCCCTATACAGTTCTACATCCGTTATCGCGCTGAACACCCGTCACTCCTGAATCATCAAGTCTTTTTGTTCTTGTTGCGCCAAACACAAAGAAAGATTTTAAATTAAATTTGTAACCAGAGTGTTTTGGGTCACCATTGACTTCCATTGCAGGAAAAAAAATACAATGGAAGTCAATAGTGACCCAAAATAGCCTGGTTACAAACCTTTTTTGCTACTCGAGGGCAAGTAAATGATGACAGACCTATTTCTTTAGTTGTTTTTATTGTTAATCGGCAGAACGTTCTAAAAAGTGAAACTTCGCTTTCTCACAGAATTAGAAACTTTATAAATCTTTAACAGGCCTTAGCTGAACACTGTGAACAACCAAGCAAATATTTGACTGCTTGAGTTAAGCGAAGCATCGTTGCTCATTTCACATGCAAAGAGCTGATTTACATCTCAAGTCTTAAATGTTCAACAGCAAAACGGAGGTCAGAAGCGGTCATCAATTAAGAAGGTGCTGTTTACTTTGCAAATAATAAAGATCAAAATAAAGGTGATCAACAAATGTGAAAATCTAATTATGAATAACTTAAAAAGGTGTAATTTTGAAAATACGAGGATAATGATGATGGTAAGATAATCTAGTGTGCACACCCTTATCAGAGTGAAAATGCAACCCATATCTGAAAATACCTTTCCATCTTTGTCATACGGAGAGTCAAAGTTCTCCAGGAAGGAGCGGAAGACTTGGTCTTCTGTCCACTCTCCGCTCTTGAATTTGGGGTGATGTTTGCTGTTGTAGACACCCTGCAGATCTTCTATGGTCACAACGCCGTCTCCTGTCTTATCAAACTTCTGAAAAGCCTGATCGATCACCCGTCTCCGTGCACTTGACATGGGCGGCTGAAGCAAAAGTAAAAGAAGAAGCAGGTTGCCTTCAAATTAACATGAAAACTTTTTTTGCACATTCTTACCCTTAGTTTCTCAAGAAACTCATCAAAGTTGATAGTGCCGCTTCCATCCTTGTCCATCAAGGCAAAGATCTGCTGCGCTTTGTCCTTCTCCACAAACACGCCGTAGTTCTCCAGTCCCTTCTCAAACTCCTGGAAGCTTAGAGATTTACTGCCATCATCATCCATAATACCAAACGTCCTGAAAAAAATAAATATTCTTGGTTCAACTTAAAAAATTGTTTTATTATATTTTCCCCAACACATTGTTGAACTGTTGAAACATATCTCCGTAATGTTTCCACCAAATACCTTTGTAAAAGAATGAAACCATAAGATGACATTTATTATCATCAAGAACATGTGCCCACATTGTCCATATCCCTAAAGTGTCTGTACATATCATTTCAACTCATTTTTTTTTTAATCTTGCACCTACTGTAGCTGAATCTCAGTTACTCTTTTGATTGCTTAAAGCTGAAAAACAGGTTAACTTGACTTGTGCATTTTTAATAGATGTTGATTGAAATGAATGTCATTGTACCACTGTACTTTTACTGCAACGGAAATATCAAAATACAAAATTTTTTATTGAGTATCACAATTAGGAAAGTATAAACGAGACCAGCATCTGAATGCACATTTTATGAGTAACATACTTCATTTTTATTTAAAAAAAAAAAAAAAAAATGTCTTTATGTACAACTATTTCTATTTGATTGTGGGTGGAAATATGCATTGATTTTGTGAAGTAGTATGACTAGGTTTTCCTGAGATTCATCCCATCACTGGTTCAGTCCCTCTGGAGTAAGCTAAGGTTAATTATCCTGCTCAAGGGCACAGTGGTGATAATTCATCATCAGCTTCAAGCGGGAATCAAAACAACAGTTTTACTAATGCTACACCTCAGTTTTTTTCCTCGAAACCACGGACTCATATATTCACAGACAAAGACATGTAGATTGTTTTTTAATAGACTGGGATATATTTCTCTTGCCTTCCAAGACCCTTGATTCCCGCCGCGCCTCTCTTGAGGCACTGCTGCCTGAGCTCCTGCACCGCATCTGCTGCCATTAGCACCTCAGCACGTCTCAGTGGATCCACTTCAGCCGCCTGCTAGGTTGGTCTGGCAAGAGATTAAGAATGCAGAAATACAATGAGGTGTTCCTCAAGACGTCTCGTGGGCAAACAAGGAAGTGCTTTTATGTAGCGAGTTTCTGTTGGCTTGGAAACATACTCATAGGATGTAACCACAGCAACTGTAGTGTACACATAAACCGCCATAAAACTCGATAGGCTACGCTTGTGTTTTATGATAGAAGTGAGGCTGTCTAGGCTATATGAGAAAAATAGAAATGAAAAGTTCATAGATTACAAACATCTTCTGTATTAGCTATCACTTCCATCAGACTTTTTTTTCACAACGGATAGACTTAATTATCCGTTTGAAAAAAATAATAATAATACACAAACGAATAAATTAACAAATAGATAAAAACGTGACTATACTACTTTTATTTAGCCTTGTCCTTAATGCTTTTTCTGCCTTTTGATTCGATTTGTTTTTAATATATAGATTCAATCGGATGAACATGACAAATCATACCTGTCTTTTGCGGTGGTCTTTTGCAAAGTGCACAGTCTAGTGTTTTTCTCAGGTGCACCTGTCTGTTTCTCCGCCCCCCAAACTCTTCTTCCTTTTTGATTGGTTGAAAGTCGTGTCAATCATTACCTTCTGCGTTCGTCAACATTAAAAAAGACAAAAAAACATATATTCACTTTTTTTTTTCTATTGTTATCTATATGTTTTACCAGAGTTTCTGCCAAAAACCAGAGTTAGTAAACCACAATTATTATTTTAGCTGTTTTTCGAAAATTGTAAAATGATGTAGGATCGCATTCAAAGTTTTATACATTTTCAGAATGTTTCTATAACTTTGTTTAATGTCTAACTGAATGAGTTTTGCTGAAGTATCAGAAACTGTATAAACATTTTTAGGCGAAAACTGTGTAGTTTTATGTAAGGCGGGAACGCGAGATCACGTGACGCTGAAAGCCCTGAAGGATAAACGCGACTTTCTGATTTAAAAAAGACATATATTCATCTCTATTTACCATGGTAAACTATGACACTTCAGTACAGATAAATTGTCTATAAATGAACCCTCTTCATGACTGAACTAGTTTGTAGATTGAGGTAGTTTGTTGTTTTAGAGTATTCTAGAAGCCTGTCAAAACCAGTAAAGGGAGATTCTCATGGAAATACGTTCAAATCACCTTTCACCCACACATTTTTACTGTAACTCCAATTCCTATTTATCCTACTCCCATTTTTCCCCTTTAATTCCCTTTATTCTCAATGATAACACTCATTTGTTTCGCTTTGATTTGTATTGTATTATTGGCTGGTTTAAATATCTGGAAATATTGATCTAGTTTTTTCTATTAAAATGCTCACATTTACAAGAGAAGCAGCTGAAATGCTTTTAATTGCTTTCGTCTGGTGTGGAGTGGAAAGTAAGAGAGACAAACACCTCAGTTCTGTCAGTTTGTACCACTTGGAGGAGGATTAGAATCTTGGACCAACAGAGAAATAGTTTATGCTTTCTTGTTTACTGCGTCTCAGTGGTTTTAAACATAAACCGAAGTTCTCACAGAGCATTAGAGGTTACATTGGTTTCATGGGCACAACAGTGATACGCAACAGGGACGAGTGACGCCCACAGAATGAAGTGACCCGGATCTGATGGTCCTCATACAATGAGCTAAATGTTAGCAGCCAATAGCAACAGTTGTATTTGTGGCCAAATCGTGCTTATCAAGCTGCTCCTTTAATGTTTTCCTTTAAAGTTTATACCACCAGTTTGATTTCTGTATGTGCTCGAGCTTTTGAGCATTTGTTCAAAACATCCCATTTAATTATGTGATGGTAAAATCCAAGTAATGTGTTAATTAACATGATTTTACAAATGTACTGTGCCAGTATGAAGTATTAAGCCCCCTTGGAAGCTTTTATGTTTTACAACATTTAGCCTCAGAAGAATTAATTAGGTTTTTTTGACACCGATAAACAGTAAAATATTCTTTCATGTCAACACACATTGTACATCTGGTCGCTACAGGAGTTTTCCCTCAATTGTTCTGTTTAAAAACTGCTTGGTCAGCTTGCATGGCGGTTGTGTGTATTGATCATTTTATCAAATTGCATATTGTCTGTCAGATTAAGACCTCTGGCCATATTACAATAAATAAATAAATAAGAGGGAGTACAGCAATTTGTGTTAGAATGACTTTTAGCTCTTTGCGTAAGATGGTAGGTTTCTGTAGTATGCTTTAGTTTAGTTGTCATTGGTCTCTTGGTGGCTTCCTTAGATTTACAGCTTCTTGCATTTCTTAATGATTGATTTAAGTGTACTCCAAGGGATACTCTGTGACTTGGAAATCTTCTGCTATCCATTTCCTTCCTTGTGCTTTTGAATTAGCTGCTAAGATTGATCTTCTTTTTCCTTAATGGTGGTTCTGCGACAGAAATTTGGACCCACCAGATAGAAGTGTATTTATACTATAATCAAGCCCCTTGACAACACAGGTGATCTCAATTTACCTGTGTATTTGAACTCTGAACCCAATTGGGCACACCAGTGATGATATGAATGCGTCATATTAAATGGGGTTAATGTGAGATTCTGTTTTCGCTTTGATGTTAACAAGTCGTCCACTTATTCATGGTATTGGTTTAAATTTTTTTTTACTGTCCTTACGTCAGGCCTTGCAGCAATCGTTTAAACATCAAAGCGCTGTAAACAAGATCTCTCCCACCAGAATTGAATTCTTCTGTTTGTGCCCTGAAGTTGCGGCATTGTAAATCTGCCGTCTACACATTTTGTAGTGGAGCATAAACAGGAAAGTGAATTTAGAAACTCAAGACAAATAAGCAACTTTTTTTGTAAGCTGGGTATGTTTATTCATTCCATTTGGCACAAGTGTAAAATAATAAATAGGTTTCTGTCTCCCTCCTGAAATATCTAAATATAAATGAAAAGCATTTTGCAATAAATACAGTTTATCCACAATACAGATGCACTGCATCGACATTTCTGCTGTTGGTGTGAAAGAATCCAACACTCCCAAACGCTGATCATGATTAGTTGACATGGGAAATGTAACAACAATGTGCACACACACACACACACACTTGCATTTTTGTAATACTGCTGCAGTACTTTCAACTCATTTGTACACAAAAATACAGACACTATACCACTCCACTCCAATATAAATGGACAGAAGTAGAGTCACTTAACCCCTTGTCTTGTTTGCATTAGCTTTTTCAGAGGGGACAAAAACGTTTAAATGCTAGGTGACATCTAGTTTAAAGTAGTAGTTCAATCAAAAATGAACATTTGCTGAAGACTTACTGACCCTCAGTCCATCAATGAGTTTTTTTCTTGATCAGATTTGGAGAAATGTAGCATCACATCACTTTCTCACCAGCAGATCATCTGCAGTGAATGGGTGGCGTCAGAATATTAGTCCAATAAAAACATCACAATAATCCACAAGTAATCCACACCACTCCAGTCCATCTATTAAAGTCGTGTGAAGCCAGAAGCGGCATGTTTGTAACATACAAATCCATCATTAAGACACTTCAAACTGATGCTTCTGGCTAAATAATCCACAATATTGCTTTTATTTATATTGAAAATAATAATATCCTATTGTAACTCATTCTGATAGCACCCATTCACCACAAGTGATGAGCAAGTGATGTAAAAAATGTTATATTTCTCCAATAAAGAAAGAATGTTGCATCTTGAATGGCCTGAGGGTGAGTAAATGTTAAGCAAATGTACATTTTTGGAAAAATACTCTTTTAATTTAATTTACAGATTGTTTTCATTGTTTGCAATTTTCTGAAACAAAAAAAATAAGACTTTTACTTGCACAGACAACATTGGTACTGTCTTATCGAAGCGAGCGATTGCCTTCTGTATCCGATTAGCAAGCTTAGACACAGTTTAATTGCTTACTAGGGTTCCATCATTGGCGGGGTGCCCTAAATTTCTAAAAACAAATTGAAGACATGCTGTCTTGTCTACTGCTCTGCTGATATTTCCACAGGGCAAGATGTACTGATTGTTTAAACTTGACTTATTCATTGCACTCAAGGTCTGACGGTGTGGCAAGATCGGGGTAATTCCATTTTCATTTCGAAGGTACATTGCATGCTCATTTACAATTCAAATACATAAATGACAAAACTAATTTTTCACCTGAATTGAAATGTAATTGATCTGGGTAAAACGACTGCATGCTCCATTAGCTGTTGCCTTGTTTTTTACAGTAATTCCATTAGCTTTGAAGGAAAGACGTGTTTAGGGCTTGACGGATCCTGGCGGGACTCCAATCTCGTTTGTAGTTTTGTCCTTAATTACTTCAGAGTTATTCAATTAGTCTTTTTCAGTGAGAAAGAATAGCAAAGAATGAAGAATGAAGTGAACGACTATAAGAAACATGGTTATCATAATAATCTACAGTATGCACCAATTTGGGCATTGTGGCTCATTTGGTACAGACCAAATACAACTACATCAGATTGTTCAGCTTGCTTTGTGTTTAAACCAGATTTGTCCTTTTGTTTTTGGTAGACCTGCGTGAAATACGGTGGAATATATACAGGAATTAAACTGGAATGTAGCAGTAAAAAGACTGCCTGCACTTTTACAGCATGTTTCTGAAAGGCCATGGCTAAACTTAACGCTTAATCCTGTACGTCTGAACAGCTTACAACTCCACCATTAGTCTCTTCAGCAGTTCATCTTCACACATACAGTGATCGGGTAATTGCGTCCGTTAACTAATTTTTCCCCAAAAAAAGACAACTTCAAAACATTTTCTGTGGCAGGGTGAAGCATGTGCACTCTCAAAAACAAAGATTGAAGGGGGTTTACAGCCGGACGTCATATGAGAACCATTTAAGCCTGTACCTATTTGGCTTTAGAAAACTGCATACGGGAAAATTTGCCCATGCAGATCACATATCTGCAAAATATGTGTATACGTCAAGTAAAATCAATATTGCAATTCAATTTTCAAATTTAAATATATATATATATATATATATATATATCCTTTTTTTTTCATGCAATACATTAAAAGACAATCTTCCCTTTTTTTTTAAATCAGATCTTTTCTTTGTGAAATAAACATTTTCATGTCTTTCACTTGATTCTATGATGAAGTTATCCATGTCTTGCTGATTTTGTAAGATTTAACCCTGTTTACTGTTACTTTACAACCCCAAAGCCAATACTTTGATATGAGGAATCAAGAATTGTGTGAACTTGTATGCAAGAAAATGGTTCTTATGAGGACAGATCTTTGTTAAACGTGAAGTGCTACAAAGAACCTTTATTTCTAACAGTAGAATGTTCCATCTGCGTAAATAAAGGATACAATTACTTGTCCATAAATGCGTTCAAGGATAATAAATGTATATGTTTGCTGCTGAGAAGGACTGAACCTGGAATTACTTTTCAAAAGACAATGTATCTGGAGTATCATTGTCTAAAATTATGTAAACATGAACGTGACTCTGAGGAAAACAAACTTTCAAAGTCTTTGAGGGAAACTTTTAAAGCTGTACTTTTCCCTTTTGGCCCTTGGATTTGGATTGCCTATTCCTATTTTAAACGTAAATATCAGGGTGTAAATTGTCTCAAGGACCGGAGAAGTTTGGATTTGATCAGACATGCTTTGGCAAGGCTTTAAGGTCAAATTCAGGGGCTTGATATAGTGTGCATATACGTTTCAAGTGACAGTGTTGTTTTAGGTAATATCCATCCTAGGAGACTTTTGGTCGAGAAGCGTTTCTCTACATGTATACCTCTGATTCATATTTTTGACTAGCATAATCCCAGGAAGTGGGTGCGGTCGAACAAGATTCATTGCATGTACATTCTTCTAAGAAAACAAACAAAAAAGAAACAAAGAAAGAAATGAGGTAGTTTTCACAGCTGCGTTGCACTTCATACTTCAGTATTCAGATTCGTAACAAAAGCGAGCGGCATACAGTTGTCGCTGCAGCCCTCTACCATTAATATATATTTATATCTTCGGTTAAATACTACTATATCTGTACTTGTTCTTCTGCAGAAGTTTCCAGTGGAAGGCGAAAAGAGCCTCTCCAGCTTTTGGTCCCATCGAGTTAAACCAGCGATCCACCTTTGGTTAAAGTCCAGTGCCCTGCGCTAATCAAAAGTGCCAGTAACCACTGAAAAGGCAGAAACAGAACTTTTTCCCCATAGTCGCCAAGGCTGTAGACAATTCAGCCTTTGTCTTTTGCGTATCGCTTTTTTGTAGCTTTCACTCTTTCCATGGTGGCATTGTGGGTCCCTCTCGGCATCTTTTTCAGAATTGCAATTTGCCCTGCGTTTTTGAATAGTTCCGTGCTTTTTGCGTGTCACATGGTCGACTTTCCAAAGTTCCTATGGTTACCACGGAATGTTGTAACGTTGCCATAGTATTGTATACACATACCCCCTAAAGTTTCCACAGTTAGAGGAATGTCATACGCAAGCGCACGCTCTCGCAGAGACGTTCTGGATGGTGTAGAACTTGTCCTTGTTGTCATAGAAAGACATTTTCTTCTCAAACTTCGTAGGGCGACAACACGGGGCGTAGCGCGCCTTGTCTTTTTTCCCGTTGTCCCGTCCTCGCCGGCCTTTCTCACTGGAGCCATTATTTAACCGCATGTGCTCCATTACAAAGTCATAGTTGCGTCGTTCGTGGATGCACTTTCCGCTGCAGTACCTGAAGCGCACAGTCTCGTCGCTCTCATACCCGAGTCCGAGCTCGCTCACCGTGAGCTCGATCTCATGTAAAGAGCACGGCTTCGGGCCCTTCCGCTCTCGTTTGGTTCTCCGTGCCGTCTCAGCTCTGATACTTCTCTCCTTTCGGTCCACCAGGGTCGCGATCACCTTCCTCAGCTCGCCCTCGGTAAAGCTTTGGAAAAGATATGAGACTACAGGAAGCAAAACACAAAGAGGAGAAGGTTAATGTTTGGAGGTTGCTCTTTCATAATTCAGGAGACTTAACTGAGTTCTCAGGCCAGAAACAACTTTTATACAAGTATGCAAATGTGCATGCTTTCCAAACGCTTTAGTAATGTGCCTTTAAAGATATTTAACGTGCGTTTGTGTTACTGTGCCGGTAACAAACCTCAGTTCTCAAAGAGCGATTGAATGCCATTAAGCCAAAGCCAGGCTAATTTAGCATGGGTTCCCTCCAGAGTTTCTGTGGTTTTGGTTTTGGATTTATGAGTAAAAATAAGGCCCGTTGTTAATGTTACTTTACCATTTTGTTCTACAACATAAATTATGCACAATCAGGCTTTAGATGTGAATGTCAGAGCTACTCTGTGTTGGACGAGTTGCTGTGTAAAAAAAAATGACACCAGTTTTTGTACTTGCAAAATACCCTGAATTATGTTGTAGTTTGAGGTCTGATTTTACTCGGAACAAAAACATGCAATAAGCAAATCCAGTGCTGAAAATCTTCAGGATTTTGTGTAACAGCTCAACAGATTTTCTCATTAGGATTTTATTTCTCTGCCATGATGGTAGTTGATCTGAATGGCTCGCTGTAGAAGTTTGTGCTAATATAGCGATTCTTGAGGGAACGCACGCGTACGTGCATTACGTTAGTCCGACACATCTATGCATTCACATACTTGTATGCATTTCAGACCTTAGTGATGTTTGCTTTAAGTATCGATTTAGTGTCACATGTTTTCCTTAGAAGTAAAAGTAGATATAAATAAAACAATGGTTGAAATACAGTAAGAAAATGGACCTTGTTGCGAGTGGAAATCAATTTGACCCAAACGAAAACAAGGCTAAAGTTGGGTTTAGACGTGAAGTTCATTCTATAGGTTTGTTTGAGTCAGCATTTCCACTGAAAGCCCATCCATTTTATTGTCTTTCAAACTCATTGTATTCTATATTGTTGTAACAAAGGTACTGTGGTTAATCTAGCTTGCTATAGCACACATATGGTTTAATATAACTTGAAAGAATTCAGTAAAATGTGTTAAGCATTGTGTATCATTATTTTCCTGAATTTATAGTGTTAAGTGCTGTCCACAAAAAAAAAGAAAAAGCAAAAAAAAAAAAAAAGCCCTGGATTTTATATTTTCGTACTTTTCTTTCATTTTCATCTGTGTCTAATTAGATTTGATTGGCGTCTACCTTCACTGTGGTCTCCAGAACTATAAAATGAATGTGGATAGGCAGTGTGTTTGGGCTTTATAGTGAGACATTTGAAATGTTCAATATGACTTGGTCTTGAGATATCTGACTTTGATTGAGACTTTAGTGTCTTGGCAGGCACAGTTTGAAACTCTAAAGGCGACACGCGAAGTAGCTTGAATCTTTTTTTTCTGGAGACATATCTGAAAAGTGGGAAAATTGAACTTCAGGTTTCCATGTGCACTTCTTTTATTTCTGACTAGGCTAAGGCTGTGTAAGTAAATGCAATGTAAACATGTCTAATACATTTTGATGGAAGTGAATGCTTGTGTCAAACTCTAGGGCTTAACCTGCACATTCTGTTAAGGATTCAGTTGCTCACTATAAACTGTTGTAATGATCAGAGTTGTAAAGCAGGATTATGTCCATCTTTAAGATGGCTTTAGAGCATTTTTGCACTGACCTTTTGCTACTCCAACCCAGGCCCTGCAATACAGTGCACATTTTGTGTGTTTCTTCTGATCAAAAACAAACCTGATTCCATTTATTAGAGACACCAAGTTGGGTGTCAGCTAAGGGAGATATCCAAAACGTATACCAGGTTGAGAAACATTGCTCTACATGTAAGATGAGAATAAGCCTGCTTTTCTTAGCAGTCTTTACGAGTCAGTCCGGGTGTGTTTTTAGAAAATTGCTTTTGAATGAAAGTACACACCGTTCACGCAGCCATTTATTTCAGCATAAAGGGTTTGAAGAAATGCTGTGAAGAATGTTGTTGACAGTACACTAAATTTGTAAAACTCAACAAAATGTCCACAGTACCTTAGGAGTTTAAGGCAAGACACCAAAGGTGTCAGTTTCAAATTGTTTCAGACTATTGGAAAGAAAACATCCAAAATCCTTTTTTTGTTTTTTATTGCACTCCATATGTTTGTGTCTATAAATTTAAAAGATAATAAGTAGGCCTAAATTTCAATTCAGTCAGGTTTTTTATTCATATATATACACTACCAGTCAAATGTTTCTTATGTTCATCAAGGCTGCATTTCTTCGATCAAAAATACAGGAAAAAATGTAAAACTAAAATATTATTGCGATGTAAAATAATTTTATTTTTATTTTAATATACATTAAAATCTAATTTATTCCTGTGATCAAAGCTGAATTTTCAACATCATTACTCCTTTCTAAATCCTTTCTAACGATTAGCATTTAAAATTTTGGGTCCGTGCATTTATTTTATTTAATTTAATTTTTTTAAAGAAATGAAACTTTTGTTCAGCTAGGATGTGTCACACTTATAAGAAGTGATGGGAATAATTTTTAATAAATGCTGTTCTTTCTAACTTTTTTATTTATCAAAGAATCCTGAAAACAGTATTGCAGTTTCCAAAAAATATTTGTCATCACAGTTTGCCAACGTTGATAATTCTAGTAATAAATCAGCACATTACTAGAGTAATGACTGATGGAAAGTCAGCTTTGCCTCACAAAAATAAATTCTGTTTTACGGTATATTAAAATAGAATCCTATTATTTTAAACGGTAAAAATATTTTGCAATATTTCTTTTTTCTTGTATTTCTGATCAAATAAATGCAGCTTTGATGAACATAAGAAATATCTTTAAAAAATATTACAAAACTTACTGTTTCCAAACGTTTGACTGGTAGTGTACACACATATACACATAATATAATACTGTTTCACTAAAACCATCTTTTGACAGTATTGTCTGGGAAAGAGAATTCCAGAATCTCCTCTGTAAAAACCTTCATTTTAAAACAATAATTTTGATCCTCTTTATCTAGTGTTCAGATTTGTTCTGGCACTCATCAGTGCATAACTAATGCATCCTTTTGCAGATTTAAATGCACCATTTCAGAAAACTTTAATGCCAAAGGATAATTGCAATTGTTGGTTTGATCAATCAACTGGACAATACGTGATGTTTTGTCACATGCATCCAAAGTTGTGTTGTTGTTGTTTTTTGGTATTGTGTGTGTGTAGATTCCTCTGTAGATGGGTTAAAATAAATATATGTAAATTTGTATAGGTTGTATGCGTACATTTCTTTTCTAGGATTATATGTCTGTCCATATGTAGCCCTCTGGTCCTGTGAGGCACAACATTTCAGTCTCCACATATTGCAGAATGACGATAAAGCTTGTTTGAACTTGAATTACATCTACTAGTTTAGTGTTCTACTCTGTTCACCTGGGCGGTCTTGTCTTAAATATCAAGTGAGCTGACAGACGCTGCTTGTGTGGTAACTGTGAACCGAATGTTAAACGAGGAGATATATGAGCAAGTAGTACTGTAGTATAAACACGACGGCGACTGTAGAATGACATATTAAATCCTTCCGTCATGTTCTGCGTCAACATGACTTAATCCACACTGGCACCGTCACTAAGGAAAACCAAAAAAAGGTTTCTCTTACATTCTGAGAGAAGAGAGCCCATGTCCTCTGTGGCTCGGACCGCTCGGCGCGGTGCTGGCTTCCTCGCTGAGCTTGATGAGAATGAAGATGAGGATGATGGTGTCAGTTCAAGTGGTGTGAAAGGGTCTGGTGAAATCCCTAAGGCCTTTGGGTAGGAAGACCCAACAGGTGATGTGGTTTTCATAAGCAGGAGGAAAAACGAGGCACCGAACAGGATGAAGGCGAGGGTGACCTCTTTCCATACCCTCATCTTAGAGCAGCGTGGAGCATTGAAACTCTGAAAAACACATGTCAAAACAATCCCGTTAGACAGCTTGTCGATGTTTGCCTAAGCTTAGACCGGCTTGCTGAGATTGTTATCAGTCTTTTAAAATATGTGGCTTTCTTCCTATTTATTGAAAGCTTTCAGTGAACTGTGAGGAACAGTGGAAAAAGCTACGGTCTTCAATAAACTGTGTGCATGAACATGACAGTTTATCATCTTGTCATTTAAGGCAGAATATCCAAGCTTTTCCATGCAACAAAAGCGGATGATTTAAAATGCTAAAATGACTTAAAGTCTGTCACTTGTGTGCTGTAATGCTAGTCAGAAGATAACTAATGTTAAGAACACACTGAAATTTAACAGGATGAGTATATTTTTTTATGCAACTGAATTGGATGTTTAAGAGCGTATGCTCATTTTCCTTCCCTTCGCAGCAGTCTTCAAATGTGCATTTAAAGTTAGCAAGTCTAAGTTTAATAACAATTTAATCTTTTCATACTGTACATTGTAATGTTGTGATGTCTAAAGTTACTTTACTGTTAAATAATTAAAAATCCAATTTTTAAAAAAACTTTATATATATATATTTAAATACATACAGTACATACACACACATATATGTGCAGAGCCCTTCACTAATATTGGCACTCTTGGTAAATCTGAGCAAAGGTGGCTGTGAAAATAAATCTGCATTGTTTATCCTTTTGATCTTTCATTCAAAAAA
>JAUCMU010000141.1:119964-131631 GCA_032275025.1 Enteromius treurensis
TTGTGACCCTGATCTTCTGCCTGTCTTTGATTACGTCTCTGCCTTGCCCTTGATACTTCTTCCACTGTTATTTGACCCTGCCTTTACGACCACTCTTTGCTAAATAAACTGCTGCAAATGGATCCAAACGTCTCTGAGTCATCACACAAATCACACGTGTGGTCATCCTGATTGTAGGCATAACACACTGTCACAAGTGGGTTATGCTATAAGAGATAACTTTTGTTATGTTTTTGCAGGGGTGCAGCATACATAAAGGTATTTCATCACCCTGTTTCTACTGCGTGAGACCACATCTGATGAGACCCTACAGTAGAATATGAGACATGAGCTGCTTCTAGGTAATAAACCTGTTAATCAGTTCTAAAATCAAACTGAATGTTTTACTCGTGAAAAGGAGTAAAAGGACACACTATAAACCATAAATGGTCATCTAACATGATAGACATTCCCCTATCATTGGCTATTTTCACAACATTTCAGAACATGATCGCTGTTTTGTATAGACATCTCGGTATAATCTATCACATCATCAAGTGTTGTTACAATGATTATGATTGACACAGTGATATAAATCAATAAAAAAGAAAATTCACATCTCGAGCAGCATCATTAATCTAACAGAAATACCAGACATGTGCAGGTGACGCAGTTCTAAATAACTCAAAACAGATCTTAATAAACACTCAAACACAAAATGCCGAGTTCAGACTGAGTTCAGTGCCCCTCCGCTGATCCTTTGCATTTTTGCCCGTGGGGTGCCGCCGCCTGGCAGGATCAGTCACATTTGCCCTCCAAAGCATGTGGCCCTTTTGTCCGCTCTCACGGGCAGAGCTTACCACGCTGCGGGCCAGGCTGCCACCGGCCTGCACTCCATGAGGCGTCCTTTTCACCTCCATCCTCGATACAGACCCCTCCTATGGTTGGCTTTCCAGGGCGAAAAGTGTCAGTACGCTCCCATTTGGCCTGTCCCTCTCTCCCCGTGTCTTTATGAAGGTCGAGGAAGGTGCCCTATCTCAGTGCTGGTTACACTATCAAGTCCCAAAATGGGCATGGCACCGTGGCACTCTCCGGATTGGCGTTTCCCTGGAGTGTTGCCGCCTATTTAGCACATGGTCAAACCCTGCCTTCCTACAGGCCAGAGTTTCCTTACGATAGGTGTCCAGGCATGTGGTAGTCCTCACAAATGGCTCCTTAACGGGTTGGGCTGTTGTATGAAACAGGCAAGCAGTTTCAGGCCCCTGGACGGGTATTTGACTGCTGTGGCTCAGGGTAGGGGAGCAAAAAAAGTTCTACTTTGGTCTCATCTGAGCACAGGACTTTCTCCCATAACTCCTCTGGATCATCCAGATGGTCCCTGGCAAACTTCAGACAGGCCTGGACATCGGCTGACTGAAGCTGGGCAACCTCTATGGAGGACAAAATCATTGTCACTGTATGTGGAGGAGCTGTACGACACATCTTCGTACTTTAATATAAACAGGAATATAAAGGAATTAAATACTAGATTAATTTAACCAAAGTTTGCCTATTAGTTATACACAAAATGTCTCCAGGTTATGAATATAACTATGGTTCCTTTAGGGAATGAGACGCTGCGTCATAACGCTTTGGGAACGAGATGCCCACTCTACAAGTCCCTGACCTGTGTCTCGACACCAGGATGAGAGAGTTGAAGAACCTGGGGTGTTACCGATGTCTAGGTCGTAAAACCGGACAAAGGAAGGGGTGGACCAGCCCGCAGCGTTACAGATGTCCGATATTGGGACACCTGCAAAGAAGGCATAGGAGGCTGCCATACTTATAGTTAAGTGAGTCTTGACACCCAATGGCGAGGGGAGACCAGAGGACTAAAGCCGTGATTGTCTCAACAATCCACCGGCTAATAGCTGTGCTTAACAGCAAGGCATCCTCTTCTCGGCGGACCAATGCCCGCGAGCAATTGGTCCGACTTTCTCCATAGCAGGTCTATGGATGTATGTGTCCGGCACTCGAACTGGACACATAAGCTTCTCGTGGTCTGACTCCCCGAAGGGAGGAGGACAAAATACCTGAAGTACAATGTGCAGTGGTAGGGACCTTAGGGCTGTAACCCGCTCGAGGGTATAGGAAAGCTTTCACCAAACCGGGTGAAAAATGGCGATCTAAAATGGGTCAGACCTCCATCCTTCTTGGGAACTGTGAAGTACCTGCAGGAAAGCCCAGACTCTCTTTCTCGAGGAGGAACCAACTCCATGACTTCCTTCCTCAGAAGGGTATTTACTTCTTGTTTCATGACCAGAACCTGCTTGGGGCTCATCATAGTGAGCCTGATGCCGCTAAAGCGCGGAAGAGGAGACTCGAACTTTCGAATTCAAAAGCTCTCTCTATAGTCTGCAGGACCCACTGAGACACTTTTTGGCAGTTCTTTTTAATCTGCTAGACTGTCTACTAAGGGAACCAGCCTCTCGAGACTGGCCTCTGGTGTTACCGGCGGTAATAGCTCAATGCTCTTTGGCGGTTCGTCACCAGGGAGAGCCTGAACTAACGTCTTATGCACCCCCTCAGGGGTGGCATGTGACTCAGGCTCGCTATGATGTGACCTGGCGGAGAAACCTGAGCGCAACGTCGAGGGCACTGGGTAGAGAGGGGCACCACAGGCCGAGGTGGAGACCTCTCTTGCCCAGAGGGGCCTGCCCTACAAAATCCTGAGCCTCAGCTTCTTATGTTGGGCCCTCTTATCCTTAAGCACAGCCCTCAGATCTGTCTTAGGCTTCGAGGTCCCTGAGGAAGAGTGCCGGTATATATCATGGTCCCGCTGCAGGGGGACACGTGAGGCCACGCTCTCTTCCTGATGGATACTGATGAAGGGCTGCTCCTGCCCAGCAGTCCCCTCAGCAGGTTGGTCTAGTACGTTTGAAACACAGTTCCATAGTGTGCAAACACGCACTGGCCTAACCTGCTGCCGAGTACCCCTTGCCCGCTAGCGCGAATGCCCTTGCGGGCAAGATAGGAGCCAGAGACGATGCTAAATTAGGGGACAGATAGCCAGCTAGCGTCTGTTCAAACCTTGGCATCGCTCTGAGTAACCGCCATCATTCAAACCCACCACATTACATGTTAAAAAGGCATGAATAAAGATGCGGGCCGAGAAAAATGTTCCCATGAATTACACACCTCGATGTGCAGATCAGAGAAAAAAAGGCAGGCTCCTATATGTGGGTGAGCACGTAAGCTGAGGCTCAGGATTTCTATATGTGGGTGAGTTTGCTCTTCCGTGGCTCGGTCTGTTTCTCTGCTGCCAAAGATTTAATTTATCTCAGCAAAAGAAACTCCTCAACAACTAAAAAATGTTCCTTTCACATATCTCTACTAATAATTATAAAGAAATAAATCAGGTTTTACTGATGCAGAGATAATAGAAATGATGCCTCACGATACAAATGTCAACTTTTTAAGCTGATGCACCGAGCAAATCGGAGAATCTTCCCATCCCTGGTAGACAGACATCCACATTCAGAAATAAGTTCACATGCATCTTTTATCATCTTGTGGCTCAATTTCTTATATTTATTGCCTCAAGAGCTAAAGATCGAACTGCATCTTTAGGTCAATGAATGCACATCGCTTTTCGTCACACTTTTTGAGTGCTTAGCCTGCCCTGCGGCTCGTAACTGTTTTAAACATGCTGCATGACGCTAAAGGATTACAAAGGATACTTAAAGGATGTAGTTTGGCATACATTTGCGAATTACTTCATTTCTAAAATAAACAGCAAAATAAAATCAATAGGCCCACATGTAATCTCTCTTGCTGTTTTTGCTCGTATGCATCGTTTCTGAGATGTTTTTACGTGACTTGCACTTGACTTGGTTTACAGTTCTGAAAAACAACATGTTTTCCAAGTACTCCTTGGACTTGCTTAGCCAAAATGTGGGCCATTGCATTTAAAAGCATCAAGTCCTTCCCAAATGAAATACCTTGAAACTCATGGCCGTCAACCAACGCCTCTGTCTGCCAGGAAGAGTGAACGTGAGACTCTGCAGTGATCCGTTGGTGACTCACTGAAACATAGAGAGTGTTCAAGTCTGCAAATGCAAAGCAGATGGAAGACCTTCGCAAATATAAATGTCTGACTGTATGGCAGCATGGCACACTGCAACCTGTCCAAAGTCTGGAGTTATCTGACTCTCGTAACATTCCCTCTGTGTGATTCAGCACCTGTGTGTCTTGGAGACAGGACAGAGTGCTAAATGGTGAAGCATGAGTCGATGAGAGATTTAAGAGGATGGAATGATAGTTTATTTAACTTCTGATGTTAGACTGTTCTCTTCTTTCCAAGTTCAACATGCAGAGACAACCGTGAATCATTTATCGGTTGATTCACCTGAACATCGTGACACAGCTGCATTATTGTATCTGTCTGGCCGACCAGACTTCGAGAAATACTTTAGAAATAGGATTTAATCTTTAGTTGTAATTGATTTAGTGACTCCATTGTTGTAGAAATAACACACCTCACCTTTAACTGGAAATGTCAGCGTGCTGATGTCTGTGATTTACAAAATACTAGATATTTGCCAGTGTATTTAGGTGTCATAACATGCCATTTATTTGTAGCGGTTGTATACTGAATCACAATAGCAATGTACACACTGGAATATTTTGAGAGCGACAACTGCATTTAAATGTGCGAGTGAGTAAAATATCGTTCTGTGTGTTTATGGAATACAGGAGTCACTTGTGAACATGAACTTTTTTTGGCATTTTGTGGATGTAAACATAAAGCATGAATGTTTAAGCTAATTGGTTTGGCTGTTTTTCACCTAAATGACGATAGCAACAGGAAACATATTACCACCCACTTACTGTATATAGCGCTGCGGGATGACATGTTTTTGTAGGCCAACCTGGAAGCTAAGTGTCATCTACAGGACTGTTCCATTGGATTTTGGATTGTTGCGGAATATCTGTGACCATGAAAAGATGATGACTCTCATGCATTTGCGCATCATAAGCTAAACAACATTCATAAATTCTAAAGAAAGCGTTTTACTAATGTATTTTTGTATAAAACTTGAAAATATGGTTTGGCTTAGGTTTTGAACTACAGAAATGATTTTTTTTTTGTCTATTAGTGAATCGCTGTGGATTTAATAAAATGTTGTGCCAAAAACATTTAAGCAAATGTTTGCTTGTATTAATTTTAGTTAACAAAAATGATTTTATACAAATAAAAAGCATATTAAGTGCTTATGTGAAAGTAAAATGTCAAAACTATGGGTGAAATATGACGTTGTCATTCAGCGTAACATATATATGTACATTTGAATACACTGCCATGTTATTATTGAGCATTCTAATTTTTTTTATTGTTTAAAAACTTAATACTGAAAAGTAGCACATACTGGCAAAGATTTAAAATGACATTTTTGGAGGCTTTTTATTTCTGTTCTGAATGTGCCTGACAAAATTTTTTCTGCAACATTCAATCAAATTTCGGTGTCTTATATGATTTAGTGGCACATTTTGGTATCTTCTGTTATTCTACTGTATATAAATATTTAGTAGTCATTATATTTGCTCAGCAATTATACAGTGCACATTCTAACTAACTACATTTATACAGCACATTTTGCACTGTATTCAACTTTTATTGTTTTTGATGCTTGAAAACCCATTTTCAGTCCTTTTGTCTTATTAAGCTTTAATTTCATTCAATTCATTTTGTCAGTCCCAAGAAAAAAGATCTGAACATTTTGTCCCGGACCACAACACATTTTTTGTTTCGCTTTTCCTTTTCAGATAAACGCACACCCAACATTATAATATGTAAGTTCAAACACTTTCACAGTTCTGTGGAAGCTGTCAAACCCTCTCTTGTGCTTTTGTGTCAAACAAAGCTCTTCATCTTTCCCTTTATCTGCACGGCAGCCTGTCTTCTTCTCGCTAAGTCGATATGGTGAATTACTAAACACAAGTAAACCAAGACCATAGAGATTAATTTCAAACTGAAGCGCTCTTCACAGGAACCCCCAAAAAGGCTTCCAGCGGAGTCACATTATGTTGAGAAGACAGATTTCTGATGTAATGATAGCAGGAAATCCTCAGCAAATGACATCCAGTCCAGAGATTACATCATTATTATGTTTCTGTTTACAGACTGCAGAATTAACTACAGGATTTGGACATGTAAGCCACTTTAACTTAGCTGTTCTTCCTTTTTGAGGTCTCTTTTTTTTTTAGTGAGTTTGTGAAGTCTATTTTTTACATTAACTAACTATCACCATCATCCACTAACCACAAAAAAAATAAAAATAAAATAAAAATACAGAAATCATTCAAATGGAAACTGTAGTACAGGATTCTTTGATTAATAGAAAGTCTGTTATAAATGTCTGTACCGTCTGTTTTGATGCATTTAATGTATAATTGCTGGATAAAAATATGTAAACAAACATATTGATCCCAGAATATTCATACTGTATATAAGAAGCACGTTCACAAGCATTTATACTCTCCACGACATGCTTATGATCAGGAATGATGCAGCTGATAAATGTCTGTTTTCATTCCCTTTGAAGGCCTTTAGCTAGTTTGGCTTGGAAATATCTATTAACGGGAAAATATCTGTCAGCTGTGTCGTGTAGCTCGAGTATCTCTGACAGTTTACACCGATTTCATCAGCCGGTCTGAGCAAGGAAAATTAGGTAACTCGGATGAGGCAAACTTAGTGCTCTCTAAATCTGCACGCCTGGCCAGGCTTAATCTGTTATAGAGGCTTTAATTAGCTCGCAAACTTCTCTTTAGAGCTTTATCAGGCAATGCGGGTGAGATCAGGAGCAAACGTGCTGCTATTAACACACATTGATTACACAAGCTGTGCGAGTGGCCATTGACTTGTTAGCTCTAATACTGCAGATATAAAGCAGTGGAGAAGGAATAGTTTACCTTCTTCTTCTGTGTGACAAGCGAGTGTCAGAAGCATAAAACGTTGCCCAGCGCCATCTTCGGTATTTCTGTTTTTCGTTAAGCGCCGTCGGCTCATCGTCAGTGAAAATGAACAGCGAAATGTGTATGAACAGCGAAAAACCCTGACGTGTACAAGCCTTCAGGCTGTTTCGCCTTTTTCTTCATCAGATTTGGAGAAATGTTTCACCTGCTCAGCAATGGATGCTCTGCAGAGAATGGGTGCCATCAGAAGGAGAGTCCAAGCCGCTGATAAAAACATCACAATAAGTAATCCACACCACTCCAGTCCATCAGCTAACATCTGAAGAAATCAAAAGTTGTGTGTTTGTTGGTCTCTGCAGATTTCTCACCTGATTCAGACAGCAAAGAGGACAGTGTGCAGTTATTGGTTTCAGAAGATGGATGATTTGAGTGGTGTGGATTGTCTGAAGCTGTTTGGACTCTCATCCTGACAGCACCCATTCACTGCAATGTATCCATTGGTGGGCATGTGATGGAATGCATGCTCCATCACATGTATCAAATGCATTTCTCCAAATTTGTTCCCATGAAAAAACTAATTCCGTTTACATCTTGGATGGCATGAGTGAATTTTTAAGCAAGTTATTTGTTTTGAACAGGCGGGTGGCATCCTACTACATCAGTCATACTCAAAAGGAGCAGTGCGCTTTGATGGAAATTCAATAATTATCTTTATAAACAAATTTTCTTTAAAAAAAAATCTTACTGTATGAAATGAACTCTATTTTTCCTCGTCTGCTGTCTTTGACGTCACTGCTCACGATAATCGCTAGTGAAGGCTATGATGTAATTTTCCTGTGAGTAAGTAGTTTATTCACTCATAAAAGACATTGCATCTTTTTCATATACTTTTTGTTTTCTTTCATGTCAACGTTTGTCGTGTTGTGATTCATCCTGGGTTTGAGCCTCAAAAGTCTATTGACGATTGTTTAGAAATCCCAGTGGAGAAAACGACTCCGGGTCTCTGCCTTGCTCTATTTCCCGCACCGCAATTTTATTGTCGCAATGGATTGGAAAAGCGAAGTATTATTGTATTTGCCCTCGGAGTATGAATCTAGATGTTCGATTTCATGAAGATGGCCACAGACCCCCCTGAGGTTTGATCAGTAATGAAAGTTGTCCTGAAAGAACCAATGATCTGAAACCAAGTATGTGCGTTAGAGTTGTGGTTTTCGTTACAGAACCAGATTCTGAGTGCGTTGTTTATTTGTTTCATATACAATCAGACAGTTGGAATCAACTCCCTCTGCTCTGGCTCCTTCCCTGGCTGTGTCCTGCTGAAACTCGAGAGCTTTTAGTTTTGTTATTGTAACGGGGGACCTCAGATGTTTGCCTGACCTGTTGCCGTGTCTGACTCGAGTGTGTTTGTGTGGAGTTGAACCTGTTGGTGTGAAGGTGAGGCTATGAGCGAGGTTTTGGTTGCGGCATGGGAAAACTGGATGTGCGAGCGAATAGCTTTGTCAAAACTCTCCAAAAAGGCTATTTTCTTGTGTTACATGGGAATGATGATATAGCATATGGTTTTGGTAAGATCTTTAGGGGGAGCTTGTTTCTGTCTTGGAATACAAAAAATATAAGTTTTGACAAACTGACAATTCAGACTGCTTTTCTCAAACTTTTTTTTTTTTTTTTCTTCATTTTTGTTGATTGTATTTTTAATCAATTTATTTTAAAGCAGTAGAATCGAGATTTAATTTTTTTTTTTTTACAAATTGCTAGTAAATTAAACAAAAAGAATCTGCAAGTGATGCATTGAATTAAACATGAGATTTTTGTTTCTAGTAAAACATTCTACACTAATCTTTATTTATAACTTCAAAATGTTTACTTTTAACAACAATTAAAATTGGTTTTAAAAATAATTTGTTTCCCATTTCTTTCTCTTTATTTTTTAGAGAGGTAAAATTGTTTTAGCGTGTGGACAAATTAATCCCAGGTACCCATTTGTTTCTAGGAGTTAAATGACGAGAATTCTACAATAGATTTGATTTTAATTAGGGGAAAAACATGCCTGAAAGTTTTTATGGGTTTCTCTCTTCAAATAAATAATACAAAAAAAATCCAGATCTGATTTTTCTTTTTATCACCCGCCAGTTGAATAAAACAAAACTGCAGTGGACACAAGCCATTCAGTGAAAGATATGAGGAAACGCTGGTGGAATCAGATCCAGATGTGTGTGTGTGTGTGTGTGTGTGTGTGTGTGTTTGCAGAGGACTTTTTTTAGCAGATTTTATTATGGGTGAAATCAGTCATTTAGTCTGATGGGACTGTTCTTCCCTGCACCGAACCATTGCCCAAGGTTTATGATGTGTTTCATTGCTGGATGTGATGTGCAGAATCACAGTGATGCATCATGACAGCAGACAGAACTGGACTGAGTTTACAAATGAAATCCAGTTCTTCCCAGTGTCAGAGGGTGATCAGTGTCCTGGGTCAGTCATGTATGTTATCAGATGATCAAAATAAATCATTGTTGTGTGCCATTCAGAAAACAGAAAAGCTGCCCATCTATTTTATTGAAATGGTATCTATTATAATGAGAATAACCTTAGGAAAATTATGTATTGTTTTTTTCACCACATAGACAATGACGGGGAAATTTATTTCTATTTGTAATTTCTTTTTTTTCTATTTGTAATTTCTATGAATTATTTTCTTTTTTTTCAATACAACTGACTATTAAATATGTTGTCCATTTAATTTGTAAATTTATATATATATATATATATATATATATATATATATATATATATTACATACTGTAATTCCAGAATTAAGACTGCAACTTCTATATTTCTTTCATTTTAATTTTAATTTTTTTAATTATTTATATTAACATAAACTTGTTGGTAGCTCCATTTGTTTAATTTATAATAGATGTAATAAAACAGTAGAAATTAATATATTTAATATAAAGAATTTATATATAGAAATATATATAATGTGTATGTTATATATACACTATTTATTCCTTGCTCTATTTATTAACTAATACATTACATTTAATAATCAACAAAAAAATGATATAACTGTGTGTTCAATTATATCTGTACATACTGTATTTGTTTTTCAAACTTTTATTTTACCCTTGTTTTAATCATTTCATTCACGGTGCTATTAAAATGAATTAATGCTAATGAACTGCCCAAAAGCCCTGAATATATATTTCCATAGCATAACTTTGAACTGATTGTTTAATATATTTAAAGCTCAAAAATGACACCAAAGTATACATTTGGCTTTCACCGTCCTTCTTTTTCCATTCGTTCTGGCAGTTTGTATGAACTTTACATGGATTCCCAATGGGAGAGTTGTAATTAGGTATTTTTAATTGTCAGAAGTATTTTCAAAATAACCAGATGTTATAAACATGTCTCGTCAAATCATGCAACCAATTACGGTGATTCAAACCACAACCTCGTGGAGAAAATGATTCCTCCTTTAAGTTGGTTTTAGGTTTGAATCAACATGTTGTATTTACTCTTGTGAATTATGTTGAGAACGCTGGGTTTTTCTCTCAAACCTCATTTCATGTCATTTAAACCACTAGATGCTTTCGAGCAACTAAAATACTGTATGAAGATGAATCGCTTGCGCCATATGTCCGTATTATAATTGGTGCCTCAGACAGACAGACTACACAGAAATTTGACATCTCAGTAAAGGTTTATGAAAATATACATGCAGGGTGGGACTGTCATGTGACCCACGAGTCACATATGATATTATGAAAGCTTTCTGTACTGGTTACTATGGTGATAGAGGCTGTGAAGCAGCACAGAGTAAATATTTGGTCCTTTTCCTTGATTCAGGACTTCCTGAGTGCTGCTCAGAAATGTGTGTATTTGTTTATAACAAAAACTTGTGCAGGACAGGGCATTTCTTTAGCTAGTGTAGGATACCTAAACCTGATTGTAACCGTTTAAGGATTTTTAAATCATTTAAATAATTCTTCTTTTTAAAATCTACTTCAAACTAATGCTTTCAACTAGGTACAATAATATTGCATTGATATTACATTCAAAATGTTTAGAAACAAAATTTGTAGGATCTTTAGCTCCATCTATTGGTTGTTTTATGAGATTGCAACTGTGCAGTATTTTAAAGAGATATAATCATATCATCAGAAAATGTGAAATCAGAATGAATGATAATAGTGGTATTAAAATATGAAATGCAAAACCCTTTTATAAATGTAGCATGTTTAAAAAAAGACCTTTGACAAATATATTAGCTGCATTTAAAATGTAATACTAATATATATATTGTCATGTTTAGCTGGAGATGACAGTCTGCTGATGGCTCTGCCTGTAACTTTAGTCTGTGTATGAGGGCTAAATAAATGTTTGCAAGTGGATCTGAACGTCTTCCCGTGTCTCAATCGTGAATTTTTTTTTTTTCACGGCCCAGATCGCCGGGCCAGACTCCCACGATCCCGAATTTCCCGCCAGCGATCACGTCACTGGACGAGGCGCGGAAGATCGCGTTCAAAATGGCAGCCGAAGAAGCGGATTAAACCAATTAAACCTCGGGGATGCCAGGTCCGCCTAAAACACCCGCGGTTCGGCGTCCAGGTCCGGCTTCTTTGAGCTGAATTCTGACGGAGCGGATGGGGCGGGGTCCTCGGAGCCCGACAGCTCATCCGCATCCGAAGCTGCTAAGGAAGCCTCCTCCAGCAGCTCATCGTCCGACAC
>JAUCMU010000141.1:131731-152083 GCA_032275025.1 Enteromius treurensis
ATTTTATGTAAAGCACTTTGGATCAACTACTGTTGTGTTAAACTTGTGCTCTATAAATAAAACTTGACTTGACTTGATTCGGTACTCGGAGCCGTACTCTCCCAGGAACATCAGGGGGAGGAGCATCCGGTTGTCTACATCAGCCGTAAGCTGACCCCTGCAGAAAAGAACTATGCCGCGGTGGAGAAAGAGGCCCTCGCCGTCAAGTGGGCAGTCCTGGAGCTCAGGTATTACTTGCTTGGCCTTTTTAACAAATTTGTCTTATTCACAGATCATGCCCCTCTCCCGTGGATGGCTCGGGCTAAGGACATGAATGCCCATGTGACCAGATGGTTCCTGACGCTCCAGGACTTCCACTTTGACGTGCGGATGGGGGTCAGCTTAAGCAGGTCTGTTAGGGGTCACTCCCCCCCACCCCCTTCATCCCCTCTTGCCTCTTTCTGCAGTACCAGGACGTCGCTTAGGAGGGGGGAGTGTGGCGGGAACCGATCAGTGTCGCCCTGGCAACAAAGGATCACCACCTGGAACTCGTTTGCCCGGGCCAGTCGTTCACGGCAGGAACCATATAAAAGCAACACCCAAACAAGGAAGTAATGAGCTATGTCTCCATGCTACATTAATGAGTGACTTACCTTTGTCCTTTTCGCAGATGAGTCGCCGTGAACGAGACGCCCGGGCTACAGAGAACCTCAGGAGCACCATTCACCGTCACCTGGAAGGAAAAGAAGGAGATTCCACTCACTTTGAGCACCGCCACCATCACCAGCACCGTATTGTATTACTTACCTGCTGTATTAATAAATCCACCCTCCAGGGGTTGTGTTCACTTCATCACGCTGTCTTGTCGTGTTCTCTAGCGCCGGGATACACAATATATAAACTTTGCATATTTTTCATAAATATATACATGCACATGTTTGTATTTTTTAAATAAATATACACCGTAAACACTAATGTATTATGTAAATAAATAAAAATATTGGATGCGATTAATTGTGATTAATCATTTGATATATTATATTTATTATAGTATATTTTTATTTATATATTATCATTTATATAAAATAAGCCAGTGAAATTGTAGAAATTCAAATCTGTGTGTGTAACAAAGAAAACTTGATGTTTTGGAGGGGGGAAAAGGAGATAAAAACATTTTTAATCACATTTTCATATAGTTTTCATGACATTTTAAATGCACATATTTTCAGGCAGTGCATGATATAGAACTTTCCAATAGATATATGCAACACACACATTTGACACAAACTGAACCACAATGTTCACAATGGGGTACTGACATCAGTACACAACCAGAGGAAGAGTTATTCATCATCATCATTAATCTTTAGTGTCATTCAACATCTGTAGATACTGTAATATTCATCTCCCTCAAACCCACTTCTCTCAGGCGCTCCAAATGTATTAGTTCATCTGACTCGTTTTCACTCCCTTTGGCAGTTTTTTAACAGTATTGGCCAGTATTGTTAGTTTTATTATATTGCCTCTTCAGAAAACCCACTCCCAGGCCCTCAGAGGAAAGCTAGAACTGTCATTAGCATAGAAAGGTGTTATTGCTCCCGTCTGTGAATTAGAATTAAACTCAATATGGGTGGTTGCCAGAGCTGTTGCTATGTAATAGCGCCAAGTGTTCTACGTTTTTTTAGAATGTTGCTACATGGTTGCTAGGGTGTATTGCATGGTTGCTAGGTGGTTACATACTGGCCTGACAGAGTCTCTGTGGAATTTTTTCTCAGCCAGTCCTAAATAGTGATGCTTAGTAGACATGACATTTTTGGGATACGTTTTCTTTGTGATATTAAAACCATGTAGCCAAAAACTCTCTAAAACAATCAGTGTTCCTTCCTCCAATCAAATGTCAGAGAAATCATTTCTATCCCTTTGATAAGGCCAGATAAATTCAAAAGGTATACACATATACTGTTCATTTACGCAAATTAAAAATATGCTGTCTTCTCTAAAAGGCAGTAAAACAGTTTTTGTTTTCTAATTCACAGGAGTGGCTGCAATAAGATTCATATCGTGTGAAAGTCAGTCTGTGTTGCATTACAGTGAAGTTGTCAATGCAAGTAACATTTAATTAAATATTCTGGGCTTGGTGCAATTTAAGCTGAATGAGCAACATCTGTGGAATTGTTTATCATATCCTTTTTTCAAAAACAAGGGACGACGCACATACAGTAATGCACTTTCATTGGAAGTCTGCACTAGAATAAATGCTAAAATATTCACAAGTAACAGGACTTATACATTATATGTGAATATGAGAATAGTGTGACTTATTCCATTATTTTTCACTTATTCAGACAATGTGAAATCCAGTCACCTTCCACAGACTTGGATTGTACAGTAAGTGCATCACTTAAAATGCATTGTTTGTTTTTACAAAGGATGATGTTTCTGTCTGTGCCAAACGGCAGCAGGCCACAGATGCCACCCATAGGGCTTAAGAGGTCTTAGAAATAATAAGATGCTAAAAGGTTGTCTCTGGTAACACTGGGATTGATGTTAAACACCGGTGTAGACAAACTCATTCACTCATAATACAGTCCAGTTTTTTCTTTAGATATCTTCAATTCTTATATCATTCACACAGCAAGTGTTAAATAAATCAAGGTCCACATTTCTTCTCAGCACATCCAAAAAAAAGTGTACATTACCTTTCTGTAAGACTTGTAAGAAATGCATAATTTAATAAGTTCTGCTATCTTTCAACAGTTAGTTTATTTTAAATGTTTTTGAAAAGTCTCCAAGGCTGCATTTATTTGACCTGAAATACAGGAAAACCATGCAAACCTGATTTTTATTTATTTATTTTGCATCATTACTGCTGAAAACAGTTGTGCTGCCCAATATTTATGTGTTGTGGAAACTGCTACTTTGATTTAAAGAAAGTTCAAAAGCACAGCATTTATTTGAAATAGAAATCCTTACGTTATATATATCTTTGATCATTGCTGAATAAAAGTATTACTTTCTTTTTCTTTGAGGGCAGTTCTGAAATCAGGACATTTGAATTGCCTTTCTCTTATTAGCCAAATTGTTAATTACAAGCAACGATCACTGGGACTTTAGGCTAGCTAAAAACCTGACAGTTTCTCCAGCTGCTCTGATCTGATGCGTGATGTTTGACCGCTTTCAGGAGCCTGCAGCGATCTCATGATGTTCTTTGTTAGTTATCTCCAGTGATGAATGGACCAGACCTCCTCCTTGCCAAGCTGTTTTCATGGTAACCTGCCAGATGTGTTCAGAAGCCCTGTTATTCTTTGCATAGACAGACGGTCTGTCCTCGTCCAGTAGAGCATAACTGCACATGATTGGATCAGCCTGATGACTAGATACAATATCATATCAATATTAAATTCAGATTTGTATGCAATCTGCTCTGTGATTCTGTAGCTTATCTGCTGTTTTTCCTCAGCACCATGTCATGTTGTGGCCAGCAGCATCATTATATCTCTCTCTCACCCCGCATTTGTTCTAATGCCCGACTTTCTAGTTGCTAGGAGACGAACAAGTGCATAAAATTTCCTCGTCCTGCTTTTATCCTTCATGTGAACCCACATCTGTTGTTTTGTTTTTTGACTCAAGTAAAATGTGTGTGTTCGTTTACAGTACCTTATCTTTTTAAGATGTTTTAACAGGACCGGGTGTCTCATACATCTGTTTTCAATCGCACTTCAACTCCAAGTGGTGGATTTGATTTATGAGGGAAGACGTTAAAGCGTGTTAGTACTAGTATGACGTGAACACAGATTTTGTACAAACGTCCTTTTAAAGTCAGCATGAAAACAAGCCTGTTATTTTCCAATCACAATTAATTAGTCCTTATTGTTTTTAAAGCAACTGCCATTTTTGGTAACTGTACTTGTACTTGTCATGTTATAGAAGTAAAATGGCTTTCATGTTGCCTTTAAACACTCTCTTGGGTTTTTTCTCGCCAAATTCTCCTGCTCTCTCTTGTAGTTCAGTCCCGTCTGGATTTGGACATCCTCTGGACGGACCTCCAGGCGTTTTGTATAGACAGCACAAGAAAGAAAGATATTGTCCAAAGGTAGCAAAGAGAAATAAAGGCATTGTGATGTCAAAAACCACGATCGTTGGTTTAAAACCAGCAGCTGCTTTTCCCTCATCGCTCGAAAGTCTCTTTGAACCGGTGAATCTTTCTCACCCCCGTCTGGACACCCTCGCGGGCCTTCTGACCAAAAACCAGCCCTCAGCCAATGTGACGGTTTGACAGCCTGCCATCAACAGCCTTCTGATTGGTTTACCACGAAAACGTCAATTATCAGGCTACTTGTTGAGGGGCTTGTTGACCTTGGGCGTCCCTGTGCTGGCGGCGAGCGTCTGGACGGCGATGACCTCGTTGGCTGTTACCGTGGTAACCGTGTCCTTTTTGGAATTTTCTGGTTCCCAGAGGAAGAACTCGTGCAGGAGCGTGTTGACCGTCTCGGGACACTCCATCATCACCATGTGACTGCCTTCCTCGATCACTTTCAGGAACGCAAACAAGAGGATCTGGAATAAAGACCATTTTTTAAATTATAGTATTATTATTATTATTAATATATGTTATATATTAATTAATAGAAATAATGTGTTTACTTTGTATATTGAAAAATATACTATAAGTTATGCATGTAATGTTTTTTAAATGTTACGTTCCAAAAAATTGTATGCATATAAATGCGTCATTCATTCATATGTTTTTTATGTATTTTACATAATCACTTTGTATGTGGAGTTTATTTGCAAAAACTCAGTTTTTGTTTTTTACATTTCCAAAAAACATGTTTTTACTATGGTATTATATTTTCATTGTGTTAGTTAGTAAGTTAGTTAGCTGCATTTTTTCAAAGTTATTTTTAACCGATCAAAATAACCCAAGTGCAGTTTGATTGATATTAATTGGAATGTACAATGAAAAACATGATTTTTGAAAATTGTTAAAAACTTTGTTTACAGTGCTACAGTGTGCTGTCTTTGTTTTACATTGCACCATGTTTTCAGACATTATTGAATGTGCATGCTTTTAATGCTCCTTTGTTATACAGTAAAATACTTAATGTAAAATATATAGGTACTACTATTAGTTAACATTAGTTAACAACATTAGTTAACATAAACTAAGAATGAGCAATACTTCTACAGCATTTATATATATTAATGCTAATTTCAGCATTTTCTAATGCAAGTTGTGCTTATTGGCATTAGTTAACACACTGTGAATAAAGATGAATAAAGACCATAATAAATGTATTCTTAATTGTTTGTTCATGTCAATCTTAACAAATGACACCTTGTTGTAAAGTCTTACCAATATATTTTGTAAAGTAACATTCGTTTACAGAATGCATTTGTAATGTATAAAATATAGTATAATATAATAGAAATGCTTATGCAAGTAAGATTTATAAAATATATTTCAATGTATATCTGTATTTATCTAATTTATATATAAATTACAGTAACACTTTATATTACAGTTACACCTATAAATATTAGCATGCATATTACTAGAAATATTACCTATTTATTAGTGCTAATAAAGCACATATTAATACCTTATTACACATTCCTAATCCTACTCAATAACTAAACTTAACAACTACCTTATTAACTATTAATAAGAAGCGAATGAGGAATTTATTGATGGGGAAAGTCGTATAGCTAACAAGTGTTACCTATTCTAAGCGTCACCTAAATTACTTACAATTTAAATTTCTAAATAATAAATACATTTATATTACATAAATACTACATTATATATGTACACACAATAACACATATTTGCTGATGGTGGCTTGTTGCCTAAAGAGAATCTGAAAAGTGTTTTAACTATTTATTTTTCCGTTTGTAATTTATTGGCGATTTGCAGAACATCTGATCTGTGTGTTTTGTTTAAGAGCTGTCTGCCTGCAGGGAGTCCTCACTCACGACAGCAGTACAATGAGACGCCAGTGTTTCATTCGGAGCACATCTGCATGAGGACATGTGTAATGCCCCTGTACTCATTAACAGGCCATTACAGCACAGAGACGCTCTTGTGTTGATGAGGAGAGCCGTGAGTGAGCCAACATCACACTGTTATTACACACACACTATAGAATCAAAGGCTGAGTCCCAGTTCACATATATACAAGACCATATGTGTGAACCTCAATAAAAACTCTTCCACTTATCCCCAAATCAAACACAGGAAATGATAAATCATATTTTACAAGAAGATGAAAATGATGCCTATTATTTTAAGATGTTTGCATTGTGACCTTATTGTCATAACACGTTCTCACCAAAAATTCTCACAATGGGCAAGCTTACTATTTATTTGATTTAATATTAGTTTATGTAGTTGTAATTATTCTAAATGGTGAATCTCATTAGGTTATCATTTTACTGTTTTGCAGTAAAACAATTGCATTTGCAATACAATTTTATTTTAAATACATTTATACATATTTATTAAACAATTGTTTTGTAAAAAGTATTGCTTGCTTGCAAGAATGTCCTAAAAGAAGTCCTAAAATCTACCACAAAAATGTCCACTTATTTGGCAAAAAGCTCTAAAATGTATTGAAAAACTGTCCTACAATGTATTACAACCTCTTTAAATGTTTTGCATTGCAAAAAATGTATACATTTTATTGCAAAACAAGACCTAAAATGTATTGCAACAACGTCCTAAACTTTGTTGGACATTTTAACATATATTGCATTTATCGCAAGTCCTAAAATTTCTAGCAAGAGGGCTTTATCAGCTCTCTGGCAAAGGACATTTAGAGGTAAAAGTTTGTGAATTGTGACAGCCAAAGAACGCACTTATCACCTATAAGACAGCGCAATAATCCTTATATTGTCACACCGGAAACTATATTAGCGCAATGAAAATCTGTTTAATGTGCTCAAACCTCTGCCATCCGCTGATCCTCGTCAATGGGCACAAACTTGTCGTACATGCCGTGCACCAGCAGTATGGGGACGGTCAGCTCGGCGTGGTAAACTTCATCCCCCTCGGGCCAGTACTGACCGCTCATCATAGCTCGCAGAACGAACGGAGACACGTTAAAAGCGTTTCCCTCCTTCAGAAGCTGCTTCTCTTTAGCGCCCTGTCTGGCGAAACCAGCTCTTAGCGCAAAACAGAAGAAGAGACGTGTTTTTAACATGCTGAACTGATGTTGTTTTTTGCAGAAGAAGTTATTTCGGGCTCTTACTTGAGGAAGCTCCAGGCCAGGCACGGAGACAGACAGTGAAGGACGCAGGAGGGCAGCTGAAAGATGGAGCACAGGCTGGGCTCCAGGGCCGTGGGGCCGCCTCCGTTGATCATCACCACCTTGTGCACCTGCTCCGGATACTCGTGGGCCAGGAACGTACAGAACGACACCCTGCACAGAAACAAAACAGTGACGGTCTGTGAGCTTGGCTACACTTTCCTCTACTCTTTATATACTATTCTATATCTATCTGTCTGTCTGTCTATCATTCTATCTAGGCCAAAATTTTTCACCAAATATTTAAGATTATTTATAAAAGCTCTGAAGTGGGTCACATTTCTCTCATTATTTTGTATTTTAACACACTGAAATTTGTCATCATAAATGAGTGTCCAAGGGGGGCTGATATAATGCAAAAAACATGCACTGAGCAGAATCGCAATGTTTACCCGTAGGAGTGACCAATGAGGATGTTCCGTTTTCTGGCATATCTCTTGAATATGGCACGCAGGTCCTCGGCGAGGGCATAGAAGGTGTAGGCTGCCGCTATCTGAGGGGCAGTGCTGGCACCATGTCCTGCCAAATCCGGAGCGATGACCTCATAACCCAGCCGCGAAAAGAAATCCAGCTGACTCCCCCAGATGTCCAGCGAGCCGCCCACACCGTGGATGAAGAAGAGTGCCACGTCCGCGTGTGTGCCCTTACAGCTGCTGATGCAGCGCTCCGTATCGATCAGCACAGTGCGCTTGGGTCTCCGGCGCCGGCGTCTGGGTGGAGGAGCTGGTTTTTGCTGGTCTAAGACAGGAAGCGATGGAGCGGGTTTGGGATCTGGGGAAGAGGGGCCGGTGGTGTAATCGGACAGCTCCACCTCCACTGTGCTGCACTGCTCCACGTCTCCGTTCTGGCATTGCAGGATCTCGGAGTGGAGCACGTCTCCCAGGTTCTCGATCACCAGCTGGCCGTTGCGGTACACCGTGATCTTGCGCTTGCAGTGGACGCTGCCGCCTGCTTCTGGCTGCGCTTCTGTGGCTGCAGGCCGCTCGGGGAGGATGTGGTGCACGCGCAGCACACGACCCGGCTTCACCTCCACGAACTCGAAGCCGTCTGCAGGCTTGCCGTCGCAGGATTCGACCGGCAGCACCATGCTGGTCGTCTTTCCCATCAAGCAGCAGAAGATGCTTTCGGTGATGCTGGTCAACATGGTGCTGGTTTACCTGAAGACATACAGATACACACAGTCTGCTTAGACTTGAGGAAAATCTTTCAGGATTTCTCTCCGTACATTGGACTTCTGTATGGTGCCTCCAAGTTTGAACTTCAAAAATGACGTATAAATGCAACTTCATTGCACGGCAACTAAATGATCTCGGGTGAGGAAGAAGGGTCTTAGCGAAACAATCGTTATCAAGTTATTTTGTTTTGGTTAAAAAAATTACAACCGACTGAAGAAAGAAAGGCTTGAACATATTGGATGACAAGGTGTGAATACATTATCTGTCTTTTTTTGATCTGAAAGTGAACTACTCCCTTAAAATGTATCACTGCCTTTGTTTTGTCACTAGATGGACAACCCCAAGTTTTTTTTGTCTCTAAGGCACGTTTATAAAAAAAAAAATACTTAAATGTCCTAATTGAACAATGGCCTAATCCTGGCTTAGTCTGAGCCCTGTCTGTGAAACCAGGCCTTAACAAAATCCTTAAGTACTTCTCAAACCTTTTTTATTCTTTTTTCCTCTTATTAAACCTACTTATTGCAAATACACTTTAACAATGATTTTCTCACTCAGTCTTGTTTTCAAGCTCAAATAAACAAGCATTCCTAAAAGAACATACAGTTACATGAAAAGCAGCGCATAATATGATATTAATTCTCATGTACTGAACATTTTATCAATTTTCTTTTTTTATTTTGTATAAACTCATTTAACTTTTGATACATTTCTACAGTTAAGACAAAAAGAGATTGATTTGATTTGTCCAGTGTAGCAACTGCTCATTACATAAAAACACGTACATTATAGCAAACTGTAACTATTTCTATTGTTGTAATGCTTAATATCTGAAGCAGTAGAGTAAATCCTTTAAACATTTTACCTTTTGGATTGATCACTACTTTTAGAGGTCCTTTAGAATTATTTAGTTAAATTTTTTTGGTTGAATGCAAAAAATACTCAGCCTTAGAATAATAAAATAAGTTTACCCCTTATGTTTGTTGAACGTGGTTTACCAGTTATTATTAATGTTTGTCATACATCTCTGTGATACATATTTTTTAACAAATATTTTCATTTAAAAACACCTAATATTCTCTGTAAATCAACGCATCTAAATCTTTTTTTGTTGTTCTTGAATTTCATATTTCACTTGTTATGTCTTTAAAACTGAAGGGACTGTTCACCAATCACAGCTCAATCCATTACCACCGACGTTGTCTGTTCAGGAGATCAGAATCAGGAGAGAGCCATTCCACGCTGTTCTGCTGCTAGTAACTATCACCCAGTTTAATCTTCCTAACATAATTTTAGCTCCTGTTGCACTAATGCGGTGTAATTTCGTTTCAGTGGATATTGCCAAACCCCCTCCGGTCTTTGTGTGGATGTGCACAAAAGAAGCGCTGCATTGCTGTTCCTGCGAGCGACAGTATGACAGCTGCTGTCAGCAGGGCTTTCACAAAGACACCATGAAAAATGCAAACTACGCTGCAGAGAAAGATCCAGAGAGCCTGCATGCACAAAGACACTTTTGATATGGAAACCCACAGGAAAGAGAATTACAAAAATAATGCCTTCTGTTTCTCCTAGACAGCAATGAGGTTAAATTAAGAGAAAACGGAGGAGTCTGCTACTTCTCAGATGTAGGAAAATGACCCCAGTACACTCGCACATCTCATCTAAAGTTTCAAAACAAAGTCAAATGCTATTCACTTTTTACATTTACTAACCCTCAGGTCATACAGGAAAGGTGTTGACGAGTTTGTACTTTTATCAGATTTGGAAAAATGTTGCATCCAAACAGCTGATAAAACAAAATATACACAGCACACCAGCCCATCAGTTAGTGCTGAGTGTTTGTAAGAAACAAATCCATGAAGATATATACAGTCATGGCCAAAATTGTTGGCACCCCTACATTTTTTTTCCAGAAAATCAAGTATTTCTCACAGAAAAGTATTGCATTAACACATTTTGCTACACACCTTTTTTCCCTTTGTGTATATTGGAACAAAACAACAAAAAAATGGAGGAAAAAAAGCTAATTTGGTATAATGCCACACAAAACTCTAAAAATGGGTTGGAAAAAAGTATTGGCACCCTTAACTTAATATTTGGTTGCACACCCTTTGCAACTGTAATATATAAAATAACTGAAATCAGTCACTTCCTATACCCATCAATAAGCTTCTTACACCTCTCACCCCGAATTTTGGACCACTTTTTCTTCCAAACTGCTCCAGGTCTCTCATATTGGAAGGGCATCTTTCTCCAAAATCAATTTTAAGATCTCTCCACAGGTGTTTAATGGGATTTAGATCTGGACATTGCTGGCCACTTCAGAAACTCTCCAGCAATTTGTTGCCATCCATTTCTGTATGTATATGTATATGTATATGTATATATATATATATATATATATATGTATATATGTATATATATACACATATAAAGATATATACATACATATATATATATACATATACACATACATATATATATATATACACATATACAAATACATATATACATATATATATATATATATATATAATTCTTTACTTTAAAACATGGCTTCTAGCTAGAATACACAAAACATGCATATTTCTCTCCTGCTTTAAACTAAATAACTTTTTCAATTTAAGAGAGTAAACTTCAATCAAATAAATTCCTCCAGGAGTGTGAGACACAACGGAAGCAAGTTTTTAGGAACACCTTAAAATGCACACACACTCACAAATAACACACTCACACTCGTGAAAATAACAGTAAAAACAAGTTCCAATGGGAAAGAGTGTGCTGCATGTCGCGTAGATCTTGCCAACGGCATCCTAGTAAAGAAGATGATTCACACTGTGACCTAGACAAGGATCTTAAAATAGCCTGGGTTCCTCCAGCATGCTTCCCTTGGGTACTAATGGAGAAAACCGCCTGTATAGAATGCGATACCTGCATATCAGATCAATGTAAATCTTAATTTTGGAAAATTAACACTCACGGCTGGTTTTATTGTCCAGGGTCTCATATGTTAGTAAGAAGCAACCATAGCTATACAGATGCATTCATTTAAAGCAGAATAAATAAGTGTCCCATTAATGTATGATTTGAATGGATTAGGGAATATTTGACCGACATACAACTATATGAATTTCTAGAATCTGAGGTTGCAGAAAAATCGAAATGCTGAGAAAATCACCTTTAAAGTTCTCACATGAAGATCTAATCAATGCATATTACTAATCAGAAATTAGGTTTTAATATATTTTCAGTAAGATATTGACTAAATACCTTCATGGAACATGATCTTTACTTAATATCATAAGGATTTTTGGCAAAAAAGAAAAATCAATAATTTTGATCCATACAATGTATTTTTGGCCATTGCTACAAATACACCCCAGCGACTTAAAACTTTTTTTTTGTGCTCCAGGGTCACATATGATGTTCCTGAATCCTAATGCTAGTGAATGTTTACAGAGGTCGATTTCTGTACCGGCTAGATGAAATATATATTCACTCCTAGAGCAATGAGACTTCAAAACAGAAGCTCGGGATGTGTTGGATGCATCCTGGATATATGACGTACATAGACCCTGAGCTGAATTATTAGTATGAACACGATTTCTGTGCACCATGACTCACTATTCATATAGTCACTGAATACAAATGAAAACGCTGCTTTATTTTTTTTATTGATTGCAATTATCAGTCAGTAAAAACTATGTAGTATTTGTAAATGTAATGCATATAAAGATGAACTAATTTTACTAAAAAAGACATTTTTACTTTATATTGCAATTAATGCTGTCAAATGATTAATCATGATTAATCGCATCCAAAATAAGCTTATGTTTACATAATACATGTATGTGCACTGTGAATATTCATTATGTGCATAGATAAATACACACATGCATGTATATATTGTAGAAAATGTTGTTTATATTTTAAATACATTTATTTATAATATAGCATATGAATTTAAATATAGACATGTAAATATTTTCAAAATATTTACTGTTCATGTGTGTGTTTATATGTACATAATAAACACAGAACACACATATATTATGTAAACAAACTTTTTTGTATTTGACAGCACTAATTGCAATTTAATAAGTAATATTTAAATGCATAGAAAGATAAAAAAAAATACATTTGTAGCTGCCATATTGCAATACAATTTAATATGTAAATGTAAACAACAATCTGCAAATATAAACAATAATGTTTGAGAACATATCTACATTTGCATGGCTAGGTCTGAAATGACTGTATTTTAACTTCTTTCTTTCTTTCTTTTATTTCAATGGAGTATGTTTTACAAAACATAAATATGCTCAGTGTTGCATGATGTTTCTTCATTATTATGAAATCTAGCAACTCTAAGAGAAAATGTTTTTTCTGTGGTTCTTGCTAATATTTTGACAGTGATCGTCTCTGTCTAGCTCTTCTGAAATGTTTTCCTTGTCTTTCACAGCCCAATCAGTCCGCAGACAACAGCTTTGATAGAGGAAGCAACACATTTAAGACAGACGCAGCAGCTCCAAGCCAGAGACGCCAGCAAACACAAGCAGGATTAGTCATGGTTAACTCCTTCTCTGTCCTGGCTGGCCCTTCTCCTGCTCCATTTTTTAGATTCCTCATCTTACATTATTCAGACCGAACGCAAGAAGGTTTTTAGTGGTGATGTATTATTGATCAAATGTAGAGCTGGTGCAAAACATATCTAGCTGTTTTGTGCTGCTTCTTAATGCAAAACTCCATGCAAACCGCTATTAGTTGCAGAGTTGCATATACAGACCACTGTATATGACATACAGTGGTCTGCTTAAAATACCTGAACGTTATTGTCACGTATATAACAAAATATCAAATCGTGTCATTTCAACTTGAGGAGAGCTGACTAAAAATCACCAAAACATTTGTTTAAAATGGTGAGGAAAATGAAAGAATGCATTTGAGATGCAGACACTCTTTGATATTTTGTATCGATTGCAATGGCATTCTGGCTTTTTAAGTGTCCTAATACTGTTTGGGGTCATTGTATATTCAGATTTACAGTATTGGTTTTTTGGGTCTCATCACATGATTTTTAAGACTTTTTCGCAAATATAAAGACCTTCCGAAATCCTCCAGGAATTGCTGTTTTTTGCTAGAGCGATACAATTGCCCTGGCATCTGCAGCGGGGAAAGTGTTGACTTCAGCACCTACAGAGGAAAATCAATGCCGCAGGCTGATTCTGCCATAGTAAATCTCTAGATATTACACAATCAGTTTAATGTCCGAGAACTTCTGACGGTCAAACACGGGGACACATGATTCGTTTTTCAGTCGCCAGTTCTTAATTGTTTTTACTCAACATTATTGATAAGAAAATCTGGAAACTGACATTTACTGTAAATGGGGTTATTAATTCATTTATCATCTCAAAATGGCCAAATATGTGCTAATTAATCTGCAGTCAATTCATCTTGATTTCTCAGTCTTTAGTTGTACAGAAGCTTTTTGTGCGGAACAGGCAACAACATGAAAGACGAGGAGGAGGAGCTACAGAAGTAAAAGTGTTTTGAGGGTGAGCAGATTTATCATTTATAATTGGCTAAACCACTGAAACACTAAGGCGTCTCAAAAACAATAGCAAACCGATAGTAAGTTTAAAATCTGATGCAACAGTGAATGATTTGGAGATGGGAAGGAAAACATCGGTGCTGCCAATTAGCTAATGATTCTCCTGCATCAGGTGCTGTTTACCACATCTCCACAGGAACGCTAATTAGATGCACAGAGAGAGAGAGAGAGAGAGACACGTACAGAATCAAAAGAATGATTCAGGGAGAGGGGAAATGTCCTCTATTTCACAGTGCTACACTATACTCATTCAGAATTTTGCAGCTGGAATAGTAAAAGCATTAAAGTAATTGTTTCCCCCAACGAATTACATGGATTCATCCTTAAGTCATCCAATGTAGATGAGTTTGTTTCTTCTTTCCACTCTTATGAAGAAACAAACTCATCTGCAAATTTTAATTTCTGTCCTTTAAAACAGAAACCCACTCAAAGCTACAAGAACCCCTAATCTATGGATTAAGCCCGTAACTCACCACACTGATTAACTGTTCCTTCAATAATACATGACATTATTTAATGAGAAAAATCTATATGAAGTGGTTTGCATTTTACCAGGAACTCTTATTGCAACGATCAAGTTGTCAAGTCCCCATTTTAACTTTTTTTTTTTCCTCCAAGTCAGTTATGCTTTGGCATAGACTGCATATCGTTGGAATGACAGCTTATTGATTTATTTGATCGAAGTCTTGCTACTGCACAATGATGGCAAAGTATTTCATTTAAAGAAATAATACTATTCGTGCATGAAATCCCAAGCAAACTCTTGCATGCATTGCCCCACATTTACTGAGTGGGAGTGTGTTTTGGTGTGTCATCGTTCAGTCTGCAATGCAGAATTAGAGTGTGTAGGCAGGCCGCTGTACAGTACGGTGCTTAGTAACCTACATTAGGAACAATATGTACAGTCTCATCCAACCCCACATGACTTAAACTGTGCTGTCAATGAAAAAGGTTTAGAACACAAATGCATTTAAGTAAGGACGGAAGGGATTTAATATACAGTATGATGCACTGCAATGCAATAACAGTGTCGTATTAAACTTTAGATTTTTGCACACACTGTTAGTGTCTTCTTGCATCCCACAGAGCAGGTCGCCATGGTTTCATCATGCTAAACACTGTAACACTTCTGAACACATCAATGGCATTGATTGATTGGTTGCTGCGCAACGCATGTAGCAGAGATGCAGGATTGCAAAATACACTGCATACTACATACTGCATCCCAGAGACATCAACTAATACGCAACCTTACATTACGCATATAGATATTAGTAAGATTTTGAAACAAGATTCTTACCTGGATCGATGCCTGCGAGACGAAACGGATTTGCAAGCGCAATAAATGATGCACCGATATTTGAAAAAAAGGTATAATGAAAGCAATTATAATAGCGCTAATCTGTCACTTCAACCCGCTAAAGTCATTTAATCGGATTCTGCAGAGCAGATGAGAGATGTTTGGCATCTTCATTCTAATCTAGATGTACGCCACCTGGAATCGAATTAAAGCAAGCGATGCATTCAGGTGCAGAGAGCTCAAAAGATGCATCTTAATAAAAGCGATCCACTGGCATCCTGAGCTGAAAGGCAGAGGAGGACTGCGCCTCTCAGCATCCTCACGGCTGGGTAATTATCCAGCCCAGTGCCCTTGTTTTCTCCTGCAGCCGGGAACCATGTCTTGGTTCGTGTTCTGTTTGACTGACAGGAGATGGATCGAACTGCAGGGCTTCCTTCAGTGAGTTCTGACCAATGCAGCGTCTGCTAGCGCTGTTGCTAAGCCCAGATGAGACAGAAAGCGAGCATGCATCACGCACAAACATATCCCATGTAGAAATGACCTCAAAGGAATGTGTGGCAGTCATTTTAGCGTCTCCTTCAATATTAACATGAATAATAATAATCTATAAATTAAATAAAAACGAATAAATAAATGAAATAAATATGCACAATAAGACCGTTAATTATGATAATACTAAATGTTTTGATCTACCGTATCTTGTTTGCCGTGACTACCATGTGTATAACGCATATAGTGCATGACGAAAAGAATAATAATAATAATAGCGCAATTCTAAATAAATAGTACCAATATACTATATGCATGATCATAATAACAATATTATAATATTATTTTTTGTATTGCTTTCATGTCCATATATTAGCTTTTCAATTATTCTTATTACATTAGAATTATTGTTAGTAATTGTCTTTAATTCTCATTACTGTAATACAGCAGTGGAAATCATCTTGTGTAAACAAAAAAAGACTAAAATAAAAGACAATTCGACCAATACTATTCTGATGTAAACATGGTTTACATTTATTTTTTTCGGTACATTTTACAGCAGGAGTCTTCGGACCCGAATTGAGCTTAGGCCCAAAGTACAATTGCACAATAAGTCTGGCATTTAAACAAATGCATACATTCATGTATTTACATGCTTTCTGATTTGTACATTGCCACCATTGTTGTACACTGGCTACCATCAACTGTTTGGTTACCTACCTTCTCCAGAAAATCTTCATTTGTGTTAAACAGAAGAAATAATAAAAGCGTAGTCTGTGGGTTAGTAAATGATGACAAAATTTTCATTTCCGAGGAAAACATGGCACATTTTTAGCAGGTTAGAGACGTTCACTCACTGACTAAAAGAGAAAAAAAATGCTATTTCAAGAGTTTGCGCTTCCTCAATCAATCGTAAAAATGTTAACAGATTTGGCGTGCTGTCCGGGGGGCGAGCCGGGTGGACAGCGGACTCCGAGCCCTAGTGATTTGAACCCTAGCGAGGGCAGAGCTCGGCGTCCGACTCGGACCCTGCATGCCCCCCGTAAGGAAGGCGCGAGAACTGGCGGAGGAGGGATGCAAAAGAAAGACGAGATGCGGAAGGGGAGGAGATGGGTCTATTTATAGTGGGAAGGATGGATCTGATAGGCTGGCGAGATGAGGAGATGAATGGACAAAGCGATTTCGTGATTTCTATTACAGAATTGATTTTAAAAGGAGGATTCATTTTGTTCTGGTTTTCTGTTTAGAACCAAAACAAAGAGTAAAGTGCAATTACTGGGGAGTTCTGATTTAACATTTAATTAAAGTTGCCATTCATGCTTTGTTAAAACTCCGAAGTGTTTGGCACAATAAAATAATCAAGTATCACTTAATTGGGTACTATCATCATTCTCACTCTACTGCTTGTGATGTGACACAACTCCCAGAACCCAGATGAGCTCGGATTTCTTGGCTGTTATAAATGGTCTCCATGTGCTTTGTGAGATCTGATCCCAGGTCAATTCTAATTCTGTGTGAAGGACTGCTCCTCCGGATCTATGTGACGATTGGGTCTCCGTATGCACAGGAGTGCTCGATAGCGACATTGTACCAGTTTCCTTTCCCTCCTTTATAGGCACTGGTGACAATCCTGGCCCATCCTGACTCTCCCTATAAAACACAAGACAAACCGTTTCATCACAGCGACAGCAACTTAACTTGGAAACACACCAAACGAGGCTCAGTAAATGACATCATTTTCAAGATGAATTACTCCTTTAATGCCATTCATTCTTTTTTTCTTCTCGAATCTTTTGGTTATTGTAAAGCTGAACAGATCAGACCAAAGCTCTTGTAACTCTACTGACCCAGAACCCGCCCCAGGAGTTTCTGACGATCCAGTATTCGGTCCCGTCGTCTGTGATGCCCCAGCCTGCCACTGAGATGATGTGATTCGGCACCGATAGAATGTGAAATTCAGCAAAAACCCCTCCATCATACGCCTCCAGGCCTTCAGTGGCCATTATTGCACAGCTACAACACAGAGAAACCGTTCTGACACTGCAGCAGAGTTCAGAAGTACTGACAAAATCAAGCGGAAATCCGATCGAAGCTTGAACTGATCTCATGCACCAGATGTAAACTGGTATTATTTTACTATCACTCATTTTTATTACAATTTCGAATTAGTTTTTATTTGCAACGTTTCTGTTTTCATTTTAATTTCAGTTAAAGGTTTGGTCTTTTGTGTTTTTCTCTTTTTTAATATGTTTTAAAATGATTTTTATTTCACGTTTAGTTATTTTAACTCATTGTTAAACTAAATCCAAATTCTAAATATTACCATGGCAACTTATCAGAACAAAATAAATGCAATGTATTTTTCTATACTTATTTTTCTGTCAAATAACCATTTTTTTTACTATAATAACTATAATAGCCCTGCTCTAAACAGCCCACTGGTAATAAACTAGACACTTTTTTTTTTTTTTTTTATATAACTTGCATCATATTGATTTTGCTGCCATTAAGGCCTGAGATTTGTAGATTTGTAGACTGTTTTAATATATATTTAGCTCAAAATACGGTCTGTAGAACCTGCCTGATCGGTCCATTTTTGTAGATCTCAGCCTTCATGTGATCTCGTCCTGAGACGTCTCCATAGTCTCCAACTTTCCACACGGTGTAGTTTTTAATTATAGAACAGGAACCAAAGAATGAGCATGTGCCACACTGATTAAACGAGTCACATTCTACAGAGGAAAGAAGGAGTGTGTCAGTCTACCACAACTTCACTGATACAGTGTAATTATAGTATTGTAACTTGGATAAAAGTTGTAGATTTAAATGCCATTGACATGTTGCAATGAAATGCCTTTTATATGCAGCATTTTGATGAAACCCTGCTTCCATGAAATAAATGATCAAGGCAATTGCGTCACAAATCAGTTTTTGCAGTTTAAACCTCGAGTTTGCATCTCTGGTTTCTGTCCTTTTTTTGTTTGAAATACAGGTATTGTATGTATCTCACAGATCTAACTTAGTTGCAATTCGGACTTTTCTCATGTCATTGCAGATTTAGGTGTCTTACTTTGATTTCGGGCCTGATAATTATTGCAGGTCTCGTCAGGAATGCCGTGCTCGTGTGCGTAAGCATATACACCCATGTGATCTCCACCATAGCACGATCCCGCCCCGCCACAGTCGATCACATTCTGCACTGACAGGTAAGCTGAAGGCCACGCCCCTTTCCTCTTGATGTTGATGCGATCTGAATTGAAGACAGAAAAGTGCACGTGTTTCGACTTGTTTCTTATGTACTCTATTATACTGCTGTAGAGTCCCGAGTCTGACCTGCGAGAGCGCTGGTGGAGCCCATGGCCCAGCAGGAGCCGCAGTACTGTGGGATGTGTTGGTTACGTGTGATGCTCACATAGTTTTTGCCATCAATGTTGCGCCAATCCCAGGAGGCGGGGAGATCAGAGACATTTACATATTCATGAGGCCGAGGGTATGTCCTAAAACATGCATGTGGTATTATTTTCATATCAGTATAGTAAATGATGACCGAAAACACGTTGTAGACATCAGCTTAAATATACAGTTAGTGCCTTTTAGATTTGAAATAACATCTCTTTACTCCTTTAAGTTCCTAAATGGCCTGACTCCTTCTCTTCATGTTAAAGGTGAAGGTAACAAAAATACATTTTTCTTAAATTGACTTAAGAATTTAATTTGATTTAGCTTTACTTTTCTTACCCCGTTAAAAAACTATTTTCTTGTTTAAAACAAACCCATCATTTTGATATTGTTGAGTATTGTAGTTCCTAGTATTTCACACTGAAATGTAATTTACACTTAAAACAAGAAAACTAAAAAAATCTGCCAGTGGGGTAACATTTCGAATTAAAAGAGGATAACAATATTATTCGTGGTTCAAAGGTACTATAATGGTAATATATGGTCTTATGGTACTTATATCCCCATAATATGTGGATACCTGCCCTTATAGCATGGTATAACAGTGGTATATGTACTAAAATACAGTATACTGAAAACGCCATAGTAAATCTGCCATAGTAAGTTAACGTTACTGTGTTTTTTAAGTGGTGTGTAAAAGTTTTGTTATTGTAGGTACAACACATATGCAAATAAGATATATTCCCATACTTAATAAATGATGGTCTGTGGTCCTTCATTGGTTTGTAGCATGAATTTGATAGTTGCTGAACTTCGGTAAATCCTCTTGTGTGCAAAAACAGACTGAGCTGAAAAAAAGCCCGAAATACCACAGACGCCATGATGAATGTTTACATCAGAGTCTGACGCATTCGAAAGAGCTTTAGCGCCCTCTGTAGCACCGGAGAGGAACTCCGCAGCCTCGTCTCTTCTACATACAAGAACATACACATATTTGTACTTTTATGTATTTGTCACAGTGGCGGCTACTGGTCTGTCAAATAGGGGAAGCTCATTTTCGCCCTACATCATAAAATTGTCTATTTATCTAGT
>JAUCMU010000141.1:152183-164528 GCA_032275025.1 Enteromius treurensis
ACACACCACTGCAGCATCAGCCAAATCCCAATAATAATCACACACTGTTCCCCACTGACCTCTGTGAAGAACCTCCACTCGACCAGCACAGCGACTGTTACCATCAACCAACCTCACATTCTTTTTTTCTAAGTAACAGAAAAATAGAGTGAAACTGTTGGTGAGTCTTAGGGCTTGGGCTTATTTTTAAAGTTGCTACAAATAATTTCAACACCACAAGTTTTGTCCATATTCCCAAATGCAAGTTATTGTGGATAATAAATTACCAAGCATAGAATAAAATAAGGCAGCGGCTGTATGCACTACGTGCAAATCAGTGGCGGCTACTTGTCTGTCAAATATGGGAAGCTCATCACCTCAATCTTAGAGTGTGTATATGCTTAAATCCATGCCAATGCATATAGTTATAAAAACTATCATTGACAAGAAAAAGTGCTTAGCTCACATACTGTCAGAGTATTGCAAGTTTTTGAAAATGTAAGCTCTTCTTGCAGCTCGCTTTTATAAATAATGATGATTGGTGATATTTTAAATGTTTTATATGACCGTGTCAAGTCAATTTTGAGAATTGTTTGTAAACCCATTATAATAATATCATGTTTTTCCCCTAGGTTTTTTTTTATGTTTTCCTTATCAATCATTAACTTTTTTTCTTGTACTTTCCTATGTTCTGATGACACTGGATATATCCTTGACCCAAATCGTGTATATGATAAGTTTTGTGTAATGTCATCTCTGTACTGTTTAAACATAATAATAATAAAAAAAGAAAATCATTAATTCACTCTGCAAATTGTACACCACCAAGTCGCAATTTTATGCTATGCTCACAATTAGTACCAACTTCAAATATAAGCACATAAAATTGATAATTATAATCTATAAACATAATATTCTGGGATAGGCCTATGTCATTCTGAGCTTTTATTTTTGATGCTTGTTAGATTTTATTTCTCATTCAGCTGACTATACAATCTGTCAATAGATTAACTCACAATATCACACTATATGCAATATTGTTTTTCAGGAGATGAAGTCATTTTAACAGCCTTTTATTTTTAGTAATTTAACAATAACAAAATATAGGAAAATACTGTTCTAATCACACATTTCAAAACAACACAGGATAATTTTCAAATGTTTTAACTAGTGCTGTCAGTAATGATTATTAAAGATTTTGTTTATTTATGTATGTTTTGTAATTAAGATAAGTAAACAGTAGCTTTTAGTACAACTTAAATAGGCTACATGTAATAATGAGGCAATTATAATTGGTTGAAATTAAGTATCAAAAGTAAGTAGTCATATTGTTTTACTGAGAAACACTATTAAAATACATTAAGAAATGTATAAACAATAAAATTGCATGTTTTATCCTAAGAAATGCCAGCAGATGGCGCCAGTGGCCTGACGATTGTTGTAAAACTTTGCATTACGAGCAAACCATTGTTTCTCTATAGTTTAATTCCATACAATCCACATGTCTATGATAGAAATACTACAGCCAACAGTTTAAAATTGTATTTTGAAACCCAAAAATGTATGTATAAACATTGATGCGTTCGTGTGTTGCTGGCATTTGTTTTTAAGTTGCTACAAATAATTTCAACAGCACAAGTTTTGTCCATATTCCCACATGCAAGTTATTGTGGATAATAAATTACCAGGCATAGAATAAAATAAGGCAGCGGCTTTATGCACTACGTGCAAATCAGTGGCGGCTACTTGTCTGTCAAATAGGGGAAGCTCATCACCTCTTTCACCCCCAGTGATGCTGAGCGTCCGTGGGCGGGACATAATCGCAGCGTTTGTCCAATGACCGTCTAGTTTCAAAGCACTGAAAAAAAAGTTCAAAGCAACCCCATTGAAGTCAATGGACGCTGGGCTTCAACGATGAAATACACTGTGACGATACGGGAATGTATGAGAAGAAAATCAAGTCAGCCGACCTGCTGATTCTGAACGAACTCGTCTTTGAGATAAACGTTTTCTAACGCATTTTTAGTCAATAAAATGTTAATACAATAGTACATCATTTGACCATTAATTTTGTGACATTACAGGGGAAGCTGACTGATTTGTCACTATGTGAAATTACTTTTTTTATGCTGTAAAACATAACATATATCAAAAATAACTGTTGGTTACTCTGTTTGATTTGGGCTAGTTAATGATTACAGTAGAACTGGTTTATATTGAAGGATTGAAGTTGTAATGATTCATTCTCACCAGCAGGTGCCACTAAAACGCTTTCGTTTTTTTGTGTTTAGTATCTTTCTTAGTATATTGGATGTTTTATCTTGATATTTAGAGATAGGGTTTATTTTATTTTTCACGTGTCTAATTTATTATGAAGATTTTAAATATAAATTATATGAAAAAAAAATGTTTCAAATCGATTTTTAAATAAAATGTTAAAAAAATACAAAAATATAAACAAAAAATGTTCAATTTAACAAGACAGTACATACAAACGTTAATGTAAAAATTAGGTTTATAGATGTTAATAATCTTAATATAACGTACTGTACAGTATGAAAAAAACTATTGAATTTAAAATTATTAAATGAATCGTATATTTTTTTAAGGTTTAACAAGAAAGTTCATGCCAAAACTGGGTTCATAAAAGTTACATTTAAATGGTTTAAATTTGTAAACAAATATTTAAAAAAAATTAAAAAAAATAAAACATGTTTTAAAAACATTAAATATATATATATATTTTTTTTACTTTAGTATACTTTTTATAAAAATAGGTGAATGGATCATCAAATACCAGAATACAGCAAAACTTAATTGAAAGACTTTTGTGAATATTAATGTTAGGCTGTAGAAATTATAAACACACACAAAAAAAAAATAATAATAGGCCCAAAAACATTTTTATAAAGTGATCAAAAGTAATTAAATCTTTGAAATCTTTTAACTGGCCTAATTGCTTTCTTAATCAGAATTTAAGTCAGTGAGAGGTTCATCATGACGCGTGTTTGGAGTTTCTTAACAGGAAGTTTGCATCCATCGTCTTGATCTAACTTTTATGTAATGAAGTTATGGTCAGTACTCATAAGTGTGGGAAGTTGTTTAATGATCAGAGTTTGTCCACTCAGCAGACTGTGTGGACTCAGATTGCCATGTGATTCAATTTGATGTCGTTCTCTCGCTTCCACCTGCACTTCATCATATCCTCTCACTTCAATTCATGTGTATCTCCTGACTCTATCAAAGACATGAGAGCTTTTCCACTGTCATGTGTAGTTTTATGATGACCTGAATGCAAATTGACAAGATTAAATATCTGATAGTGGTCTTTTAAATGAAACAGAAGGAAAAACAACCTCTCTTAAGATCACTGAGACCCCTTTGGTCAGTAGTTAAGAGTTTGTTTACAACATCATACTAAAATGCCCCCTTTTTTTTTTTTTTTTTTGCAGTATGTATAGCATGCATGTTTGTGCATTTTCTCAAGTCTTGAGTTTTTGATATTTATATATATAAAAAATAATAATAATAATAATATCAATAAAATAAATTATATAAATTCTCAGTTTAACAAGACAGTATAATGTCAAAATTCAGTTCATAGAAGGTAATAGTATGCATACGTACATTTTATGCATTATAAAGAAAAAAAAAAAAAAAATTCAATTCAATTCATTTTTAATTTAACTAGGTAACAAATGTGTTGTTTAAAATGTCAAATAGGTTTAATAGTATAGAGATAAATTATACACGTTATAATTGTAATATTTTTCCAATTAGAGAAGTTAAATAGGAATTATTAGTATGCTGTGAATATATATATATTATATAATATATATATAATTTTTTTTGCCAAGAGAATGCCTGTATTTTTACATTTATGTATGCATGTACGTACTGTAAGTAAAGTTTTGAGTCTGTCATTTCCAGGATATCTTTTTCATCAAGTCATGCACTTTTCTATTTTAGTGCATGCAAGTTTAATATGCATATGTTTATCTGTATTATTATATTTAAAACAGATTTTAGTAGTTCACGCATGTTGGTATATACTGTATATATTGAATTAATTAATGAGCTATACTGGTTTAAAATCTATGCAAACACTAACCTATCCTCTCATATTTTATGAAATGTTGTGACCCTATTTAAGTGATTTTTCTGACAACCTTTGCTTTGACTTTTTGTGAATTATTATTATTTTTACAGTCATATCAATTCAATTTATTTGTATTTTATAGATTTCTCAATGCATTTTATATAGTGTTTGTGTATCTATCTTTCTCCTATTCACAGTAATGCTATATGTCATAGATTCCAACATTTGTTTTCCTTGTTAGACACGTGACAAACAAACTTTGAAACATAAAAGCATCAGTCGGCTCCCAAACGCTAATTCTAATTGTATGGATGGCTAAAGAGTCATTAATAATACAGAGCTTTAAAGGTAGATGTTGGTTGGTGGTTAAGAGGTTGTCATCAATGTTTTAGGGCTCTAATGAGGATGAGGATGGTGATGTTCTGAAGAAAGTGATACCTGGAACACCACGCCTAATGTAAAGCCTCGCGATTACATAAGAGCACTGAAGCAGCAGGGTCATGTGACATCACTGTTACACATAACATGCTGTGATTGGCTGAGCAGCACAGGGGAATCCATTAGTATTACTCCCAGTTGTGGTGTTTTTACTAGCTCGTTTTCTTTAACATGCAATGGGTAAATCTTGCTGTCATGGTATAATGTCGGGCACATTTGCCGAAAAAACTCCACTTGCTGGAATTAATGCTAAGACCACATGAAACTAATGAAAACAAGATTAAAGGAGCTTTACTGTAAATAACCCGATGGGAAATCAGTAATAAATTCTGTTTTCTTGAGAGACAACAGGATGAGACAATGAGCACGGTGATTAACTGAATCTTGGGATAATCTCCGCAAGAGAATGGCAGAGAGTAACACAGTCTTTTATATTCACAGATACAAGGAGACGCTGGAAGATCACAGAGACGATGGAGAACAGTAAAGTAAGTACAGGGTGAGTATTCTCAATAGCAATGATCTTAGGAGCGAAGGAATAAGTCCACTTCGTAAAAACGAGATCGGAGGTTTGAATGCGATGTGTCAAGTGACAAGGAGACAGCCACACACGACAAACACCGGGAAACCTGTGGACACTGGAGAAACACTGGAATGAAGGAGAACAGTAAAGTAAGTACAGGGTGAGTTTTCTCAATAGCAATGATCTTAAGAGCAAAGGAATAAGTCCACTTCGTAAAAACGAGATCGGAGGTTTGAATGCGATGTGGTGGCTGCTTTAAAAGTGCTGTTGATGAGGGTGATGATGAGTGTCAGGTGGCGGTGATCAGAACTCTGGGGAAGGTGAATGCTGTGATTGGGTGGGGGCAAAGCCTGGTGTGTCTGTGACATCACCCCCTCCTCTAGGGCCCCCTTCGGAAGGGAGACCCCTCTGATGCTACAGTGGTCTCCCCCTCCCCCTGGGGCCAGGACGATCAGGATGGGTGATGTGGAACTCTTCTAGGAAAACAGGATATATTGCATCGTCTCTTTGAACCCATGATCTCTCCTCGGGTCCATATCTGTCCCAATCCACCAGATATTCCAGAACACCACCACGATGTTGGGAATCCAGAATCTCCTGGACCTTGTGGATGGTGCCCTCATCCACGACTAAGGGAGGAGGGGGTTCCGTTTCAGGACCAGACTCTGTGGGGAGAGATACAGGGTTAGTTTATGGTTTGATCAAGGATACATGAAATGTTGGATGAATCCTGTAGTGTGCTGGGAGTTGTAGCCAATAGGTGACAGGGTTGATCTGCTCCAGGATAGGGAAGGGAACAACAAACCTGGGTTTTTAGCATCTTACAAGGCTGGCGCAGGCGGATGTTACTGGTAGAAAGCCACACTTGCTGGCCGACCTGATATGATGGTCCTTCCGATCTTCGTCGATCTGCGGTGGCGTTTTGCCTGCACACAGCCCATTGGAGATGGTGGTGAGCTTCATCCCGGTCTCTCTCACTGTCCCGGAACCAGTAATCGACAGGAGGGACGTCGGAGGGTTCTTCCAACCAGGGAAATAGGGGGGCTGGAATCCGGAACGGGGTGAGCTCCGTGGCTGCCTAGCGAAAGGAATTCTGGCTGTACTCGGCCCAGCCCAGAAACTGGCTCCTGGTGGCCATGGCAGAAGGTACGAAGGAACCGCCCCACCTCCTGGATCTTGCGCTCAGTTTATCCTTTGGCTTGGGGATGGTAGCTTGATGTTAAGCTAATGGTCACACCTAGGAGTTTAAAGAAGGCTTTACAGACTCGTAAGATATACTGTGGGCCTCTGTCCGACACTATGTCCTCAGGAAGACCGAAGACACGGAACACTTGATTAAACAGCAATTATGCTGTTTCTAGAGCTGTGGGCAAACCTTTTAGAGGTATTAAATGACAGAACTTGGGAAAAAGATCCACAACAACAAGAACACATGTGTTACCTTCAGAGACCGGTAGATTGGTGATGAAATCCACTCCTAGGTGTGCCCGGCTGGGGACAGGAAGCGGAAACAGCTTTCCTGAGGGCAGATGTCTAGTGCTCTTGGAAATGGCGCATTCGCGACACCCTCTCACATGTCTCTTGACATCGAAAGCCACGAGAAACTATCTTGCAGGAGTGAGAGAGTTCTGTTGGCTCCGGGATGGCTAGTGCCCAGTGAGGTGTGAGTGGAGTGTATGAGGTCCATTCTTTTGTTTCGGGGTACGAATGGAGGTTCTCGGGGCAACCCGGCAGAAGTGCAAGAGCGGGCTTGGAGGCAACTGGAGGAGAGGTTGACTGAATGGAATTAACGAACAGGCTGGTGGGTAAAATGGGTTCTGAATCTTCCAGATCCTAATTCTTGGCAAACATGCCAGAGAGAGCATCTGCTCGTATATTTTTGGGCCCAGGACGGTAGGATATGGTGAATCGGAACCGTGTGAAGAACAATGCCCACCTACCTTGGCGAGGATTCAGTCGTTTCGCCTGATTTTAAATTTTTATGGTCAGTTAAGACGACAAACAGAGTTCAATTTTGGAAGATTGAGGGGGCGTTAACAAGCCCATAGGGCATAACTAAATATTCATAATATGGGCGTGACAAAGCTGGTCTTCCACTCATCTCCATCTCTAATCCTTATCAAATTTTAGGCACTGCGGAGGTCAAGTTTAGTATTTCTAGGGTGGCTGGGACGAGGGGAAGAGGGTACCTAAAGAGGATTGCTATTTAAGACTTTTGAAATAAATTATCACATTTGTATGGATTGTAACATCTTTTAATTACTTTAAACAGTAAGTAAAGAATAATAATTAATAAAAAATAACAAAAAAATTATAAAATTATTAATTATAAAAAAATAATAATGAATATGCCTTCAGACACCAAGTGTACCCACCATATAGTTTTTCATTTTATCAAATAAAATTTAAAATTGAAAAGTTTAGTCATTTTAGTACATCATGCTAAAAGAAATATGAAATGTTGCTTTAGCAACTAGCTGAAATAAATGTTTTTTTTTTTTTTTTCATTTTATTACAGTTTTTGTTCATATTATACTGTAGGTAATGAAAATGTTTATTTTATGGTTCTAGTTAACTATAACAACCCTGTTTTGTGTGCTGCTGTGTGGTCAATAGGGTCGATGCTTTGATGTTTACTATATTTTTTATATTATTTTATAATTTTAGTTTTAAATGCATTAACACTTGAGAACCAGCAATTGCATTGTATTGAATTTGCAGTATTATCCTTTGGATGATATTTTACTGTTCATGGATTCAGGTTCACCTGTCGTCTTTAAATGTCTTTAAGAAACTGCCCTCCATTGATTTTCCTTTTAAAGAATGTTTCTCTGTAAATTTGGGTAAGTTTTCCTCTACTGCTGCTAAATTACACTGTGGTGTACCACAAGGGTCAATTTTGGGCCCCTTTTCATTTCATTCAACATGCTTCCCCTGAGCCTTATCTTTTTTATTTTTTGGAGAAATATAGCGTTTATTGTCTTACCTGGCCTGGCTGCTCAGTTAGATCCTCTGTGGTTGAATGTAAAAGACAAAGTGGGGGGTCTCCGAGTGATTTTCGACTTGTTACTAATTTTCAATAAGCAAATCAAGTTCTGTTGATAAAGGGAACTTTTATCACCTGAATTCTATCAAAATAAAACTAAAAAAATTCTAATAAGGACTTGGAAATAATGATCTACTCACCTATTTTCATAAAGGTTACACTATTGCAATTCGTAATTTCTGTGTTTTCCAATATACTACTTGTCCAAAATGTGCCAATTAGGCTGCTAAAGGGGTACAGAAAGAGTAATGAAATCTTAGCATCTCTACACTGGCTCTTTATGAAATTCAGATAAGGTGTTGCTAGGATCTTTACTTTGCAACAGTTTTTTTAAAGGTTAATGTCAACTACAGTATAATAACACTTTTCTGCTGTTGCTACAGTGGTTCCTATGCTATTTAAAGGTCCAAATCAAAAGAACTCATCCTAAGTGTCTGTGAGACTTTGCCGTACCTTTACTTGTTTTAAAAGCCGAACTGTAATTTTATTTCAGATTCATCTAGTTCTAAATCAGCGTTGATTCAGGCAAACTTGTTAAGCTTCTATAAATGGCTCTTAATGGATGTCGTAAGTCAGATGCTCTGCACATGGATCTATGCCAGTCACAAATACTGCAGTTTTATTTTATATTCCTGTGACTGTAGAAAATTAGTTTACGGTCGATGCTAAGCAAAAGAGTGCAACATCCCCTGGCGTCGCTTTATGATCAAAACATCAATCAGCATACAGTTTGGTTTTCTGATGGACAATCAAACAAACGTTTGCTGGGCATTAAACGAGACCTGTGTAATCAATCACGCTTATGTTTGTGCATAATTGAAATGTCGGTGAATATTGGAAATCATCTCCACCCATGTTCTGGGCTGGACCATCATCAGAAAAGAAGTTTCTTTAGGTTTAACTCACTCTCTCTGATGAATTATGGATAGAAAGTGAATGTTTCCTGACATCTGTTTGTCATGCAGCCTCCACCCTCAAAAAACAATCATAAAAACAATAGATATTGATCAATCGCTTCCTTTCACTCAGTATTGATTAGCTGCAAGCCACTTAGGCATGATTGAACATCTTTTGCTTTACTGAAGACACTTTAAAAGAGGAGAGACTTTGGCAAATTGGTTTGTTGAGAGAATATCGTGAAATTTTCTATAGATGAAAATGCCTATTTTAGTGTTTAGTATATGATTAGAATAAAACAGATTAACATTTAGACAAGAAAGAAATGCTTTTATTAAGCAAGAATGCATTAAGTTGATCAAAATAAAGTATTTATTTAAAATTGTAATAATATTTTTTGAATTTCAGAATTGTGAGAAATAAAGTCAGAATTGTGAGATGTAAAATCAGAATTGCGAGTTATAAAGTCAGAATTGTGTGATATAAAGTTGCAGTTTTTACTCGCAATTGTGTTTTTATATCATGCAGTTCTGACTTTTTTTCTCGTAATTGCAACTTTATATCTCGCAATTCTGATTGTATAACTCGCAATTGCAACTTTATATCTGCGAGTTTATATCTCACAGCTCTGAAAAAAAGTAAAAATATCGCAAGTTTGTGTCACACAGTTCTGAAGTCAGAATTTTGAGTTAAAAAGTCGCAATGACCTTTTTAATTTTTTTATGCTGTGGCGAAAACGCACTGTTAGAGTCTTTGTTCAAAAATATTAAATAATTTTACTGACCCAAAACATTTAAATGGTGTACATTCACATGCATGCATGCATTCATGTATTTATTTATTGGAACTTAAACACTAGGACAGTGATCTTATGTAAACCCACAAAAACATATGTCACACTGCAACACAAAATGTTGGACTTGATAAAAACTATTGAAAACGTTTTTTATTCATACATATTTTTGGACATTTGGTATTTTTGAGTAATGTAATATTTGCCAACGACTTGTATAAAAAAAAAATTATTTATTTTGTTTCCGTACAGTTCATTTAATTTAAAACATTTCCAGGTAAACACTTTTATATTTACCAATACACAAGATTATGATTCTGTCTGAACTAAAAAGTGGTTTAATTTAGTATTTTTCTTCATTCTTCCTGGAGTTTTCTGAACCCTGTCAGCAAGGATTTTCCACAGACAGCATGTCTAAAGTTATAAAAGCAGGTTGTTGATGTTTGCTTCATCATCTTCATCATGAAGATACTGCTGGTTTAAATATTTATGCTTAATATTTCATCTCTAATTGTCTGCATCTGTGTGTATATGTGAGGGCTAATAAATGTGCAAGCAGACCACTAAGTATATGGATTATAGACATTATTCTATTATTAGCTACTTATGAGAGCCAAGGAATTAAACATCCAGGAAGTTTGATCCGTTGTAAGTGCTTTGTGTTAAAATTTTGATGCCATCCTGAGGCCCGAGAGTTGATGTGCAGTTTTTAAAGAGCATGAGAGACCTGCTCTAAGATCTCCTATAATCAACACCAACAAACAAGAAACACGATGTCAGACAAATGGATTATTGATGCCTTACCTGCAGCATTAGATCAGATATCCGCTGCTAACCTGCATGTGAAGGGAACACCAGAAGTGCTTAAATAGCTGTTGAAGATCTCTCGTGGAATAGACATCAGGGAATTAAACTAGCTGCAGACCATAGCTTCTTGACTAGACCTTTGATAAAGCACCATGGTTATCACCATGTTAAAAAGGTAGTTTCAAGAGAGAAGCAACCAACAGAAACATAGTTATTTTAAAGCAACTGACACGCTGTCTGACATTATTATGATCGATGCAATCAATTTTATGATGTATAAATCATTTGAGCACATTTTTATGAACTGCAGTTGTTTAGTCCACTTATCTACTTATTCATTGGGTCTTTTAAAGTCTTCAATATATATTCAAAACTTATTTTTAATGAAAATTATTTTAATCAGAGTGGGGGAAAAAAGCTTGACACAGTGAATCAAATGTAAGTGAATGATACTATATGACACACACACATATATGTATGTAGATATATTGTATTCTGGCAATAAATATCACCCTCCAGGGCTCACTAAAGTCTTGCTCTGTCCTGTTGTTCTTCGCCAGGCCACAATATATATATATGAATCAGTGTCATTCACTGACATTAGATTAGTGACCTGCTGTGAAAACAGAACACAATCTACTGAAAGATTTTACTTAGTTTAGTTTTTGCCTTTTAGGTATAAATGAGAAATTTAATACTCTCAGAATCTGCATTGTTTTTAAGGTTCATTGCCACGTAATCGTTAATTCATTTAAAGGGTTACTTCACCCAAAAATGAAAATTATGTCATTAATTTCCCTCATATTGTTCCAAACCTGTAATGGTGCGTTCACCAACACCGGGTGCTCAGTGCTCATGTATCCACCGGGGGTAGCCTCACCACGGCTAGTAATTCTAGTTTAATGAATCTATTATTTATTCCTGTTTCTAGGAAACTACAAAGATGTATCACACAGCGATGATGATTTTTGTTTCGGAATTCTGCCTCAGCTTGCTACGTAGTAATCACGTCACTAAAGCAAGCTCCCGATTGGTTAACGCAGTGCGAATTTTCGCTAAAGTTCAGAATTTTCAATTTGAGTGATTCGCTCAAATCTTCCATTATGTGTGTCAAATGCCCGAATCGCATCATTCGTGCTGCTTAATTAGCGTGAATTGTGCCGCAGGATGTCTAATTGCGTCTTTGCATTGACTTGCATTGCAAATTCGCGTCATGGGAGGGGATTCTGCCAGGTGGCTCCAGTCTCTGTAGTGGTTAGGCATGAGGTAAAATCCGTTTTGAGTATATCTAATAGGCAAATTTTGGTTTAATGAATCTAGTATTTATTTCCTTTTTATTCCTGTTTATATTAAAGTACGAAGATGTGTCGTACAGCTCCTCCACATACAGTGACGATGATTTTGTCCTCCATAGTTTCAGAATTCTGCCTCCGTTTGCTAGTAATCACGTCACTACTAGAGCAAGCTCCGGATTGGTTAATGTGGTGCGAATTTTCGCCAAAGTTCAGATTTTTCAACTTGAGCGAATCGCGCTCAATTCACGGCGTGTCATTTGCGCCGCTTAATTTGCGTGAATCGTGCCGCAGGATGTCTAGGCCCGCCTTTGCACTGACTTTTATTACATTGACAATTTTAAATTGTTCTCTGATATGTACATAGAAGGTATGTAGCTTAGGTAAGGGGAAAAAATGCCAAGAAACGGTTTTACAGGTCCATTTACAACCCTAGAATTTGACCCTAGAATGAAACAGTCTGTTTTTGCC